>CAJNYU010002713.1:50765-154991 GCA_905331475.1 Rotaria socialis
TTCTTTCTAATACTATCTCAAAGCTGATTTAAGCCTTAAGCTATTCAATCGCATTCATAATAACAATGACAACAACAATAATAATAATAATAATAATAATAATAACAACAACAACAACGACACACCACCATTTTAATCGTGATATAGTCTAAGAGATTGATGGTAGGCCTCAATAACAAGAGACATGGTAAGCGAGTATTTGCAATAGTCCATTATCTAATTTTCTACTTCATTCCCCATTGATTGATTCATATATATATGTGAACGGGTGTTCTAGCACCATCCCTCCCACTCTTTCAACACTTAGCTTAATAGAACATCATCGAGAAAGAAAGAAAAGATGTTCTATTTCCAGTTTCTTTATGTATTAATATCTCTATGTATGTAACCGCATGCTGTCGGAAATATCATCAATGAAAAAAAATGATACTTTTAACCGAATATAATATAAATAAATAAATATATATATATATATATTTATATCTATGTTCGACATTCTCATTAGATCAAGATAGTTCCATAATATTGTCCTTGACCGAAACATATGTATATATATATAGAAATGCAGATAGTCGAATTCTATATAATTATGCTAGGATTTATTTGAATATCAAAATTTCTTTTCTTTTTTAATATTATTTCTGTATAATAAATATGCAAAAAAAATCATATTAGACACATTCAAATTACATGAAAAACAAACAGATATACCGTTGTATAAGGAGGGTGGAAGTCAACAGATATCACCGAAAACCAGCAGAGGGAGAGAGAAAAAAAGATAAACGAGAATAAATGAAATTACATATACGCACACACATACACACAGAAATTTTATTTTATGTTAAATATATTAATGAAACAATTAACACGATAAGAATAAGAATAATGAAGGGCATACACGTGCGAGAATGATTATAATCTGACAGAGGAGAGTGTTTTTTTTATGTGTATGTGTGCGCCTATAATTCAATGTTAATGGATGAGTTGCAAATCATGAAATAAATATTGAAAAGTGTTTCGTGCTTAGAACGACTAGAGATCGTTTAAGTAATAAATAACAAACGTAATTGAAAGAAAAGGAAAATTAATTAAATTCATTTGTCTACCATTCGTCGAATCTTATCCCGACGAACAAAGATACCATGTTTATCAGGACATTGAAAATAACTATGTCCAGCAAATGAACCGTTATTTTTTCCTAAACAACAAAAAATAAATCAATATAAAAATTGTTAAAAACAAATCCTATGGGGACTATATATATATATATGTTTGATCGATGTTATTCGACAGAATAGGATCATAATCATTAGTGTTAATAGACTCAAATTTGATTAAGATAAACACCTAGCAATCGAATAAAAAAAGATAAAACTATTATTTACCAACGGGTTCTTCAAGTTCAATGCCATACCATGTTCCTTCTTTGAAATATGTTTTTCCGACAAAACGAATGGTACCAATTTTATTAAAAATATGATGATCAGTGTTAACAATAACTCGACATGCAATAGGGTATGCATCATCGTTAATGTCCACAATTTTTTTTATTGTTGGTTCCGTTATTTGATCGGACTTTGATGCTGACGAAGATTCAATACGTTGAGGAGTCGTTGCTATAGAATATTTTTCTTCGAGTGTACTTACAGATAATAATGCTTGATCATTATCTTGCTTTTTATTATTTTCTGTTTCATGATCATCGATATCGAACGCTTGCCGCATTCGAATACTTGATGTTTGAATAGGTTGCAATTGTTCTTGTTCAATAAACAACGAACGTGATAACTTGCTTGGTGTTGTTGATTCAAAATAAGAATGTTGAGTTTCATTATGTTTGATATTATCAATACGTGTAGACATCGGCGTTGAAACATTGAGCTCAGACCGACTAAATGCTGAAAATGGTGTATTGATTGTTTTTATTTGTGCCGGAGTTGTTGTTTCATTATGCACATGTGGATAGAGAAATGATGATTTCAATGCTTTATTATCTTCATAAAATGGATTTTGACGATTAGGTGATTCATTTTGTATTGACGGAGATTTTTTTAATGGCGATTGTTCGTCATCGGTTTCTCGACGAGAATTTACAGGTGCAATCGATAAACTCTGTATACGATAAATAAACAAATAGATTGATATTCTAAACTTTTTGTTTTGCTTTGCATTCAATATTAAATATGAATCTCAAAGTTTAGCAGATGAAAAATAATTAGCAAGCAATAGAAGACCTCATCATAATTTACCCGGGTCAGATTCAAAACAATCACCTTACAGGTTTGCTCGATTCTAAATTCACATTTTTTTCACGCTAAATTAAAGAAAAAGTCTAACATTTCATTACGGTTTATGCACACCTCGCAGCTGATAACAATTAGGATTCGTTATTATGCCAACATTTTATCAGTATCATTCAACCGACAAATACATAGTCCAATATTTATTCGGTTCGATGATATTCCTCATCAGCACATGCATACATGCAAGGTCAAAGATATTAAGTAACATGAGTGCTACTGACGAAGAACGACAACAGTGTTGACTGTGTATTAATATTAAAAATAGTAAGCAATCGGATTCTTTGAAGTTGATCAGCGGGAGGTGACTGATTAATAAGTAATAACCATCAGTCAAAAAGTTAGACGACTCTCATGAATGTCTATTACTAGTTTAGTTCAGTTTATAGTTCAGCTGATGTTTCATGCTATGTTTTCATGCATTAAATTTATCTACCCTTATCTAACTCGTGATTAGAGCGAATCATTTGTGAAACTAAGAATTTATTGATTGTATCGTTCTGAGTCGAGAGCTAAAATATAAATGAAATCTACCGTATTTCCTTGTTGGTTAGCAATGTTGGGTACGCTTGTTGCTTTTCGAATGGTTTGCTGTTGTTTCGTAGATGTTTCTGCTAATGAAACTTCCTAAAGAAATCAAATCAAGGAAATGCTTTTTTTCTCTAGGTCTAAATAACTATCTCACTTGTCTAAGCTTATCAAGTAAAAGTAGTGAATCAACAGCTGATGCATATTGAATATATTTTTGCACATAATTTTGTGAATGACATTCAGAGCCAGCAATCAGTGCAAGACTTTGTCGATCTTCAATTTCATGAATATACTTTGGTATACTTGAAACAATTTCATAAACAACACTTGTTCTTTTGAATGGTTTCTGAATAATTAGAAGAAGCAAGAAAACAAATGAGCCTATGATTTTAATGCTAAACGAATTCGAATAAATCTTACATAACCCAGAAGATATTTCATTGCTTTCCCAGACCACCAACCTTCGGTTTTGCCGATCGTGGTGGCAATACGTTTGCGTAGAATAAGTTCCATTCGAACAGGCTGAGATATCAGCACAATTATCTTCACAACCATGTAAATAATCGTATTACTTGGAGTAACTCGATTCCTGAAGAAATGAAAATTTAAAAAAAATGATAATACAGAAGTTGAGCTCGTGTTATGAAACTAGATTTCTCATTTGTGAGATTAGAGAAATTTCGAATCGGTTCAGTTTTCCGATAGTATATACGACGAAAGAGATGAGCTTGAAACAAGCCAGATTCCGTGATAATCAAGAATCCATGAAAATTGAGTTATTCTGATGCACGAGCGCTTTCAACTAAATTTTCGTTGAGCTTTTAATAACTGTGATACAGTTGAATTGTCTGTCTAGGCACATCTTTTATATGATAAGTCGTGTTTTAGACAAGATTATGAATCGTTTGAAAATAATTCATATATTTTAGTTTTGACATGAAAAGTATAGTTTTTTTCAGAGAAGATAATAGTAGAATTTTGCATAGAGAAAAAAACGTGCATCACTTATAGAATCTAACAGATTGTATGCTCGTATTTTAGGATGGAAGTGTCTGATGAGTTGTAGGGCTCTTGAGATCTTATTTGCTTGTAAGAGAAATAGAATATAAATGCCAAGAAGATCTTCAATGTGAAGAGAACCTTGTGAAATTGTCTAAACACGTATTGTCACTTGAAAATCATTCATATGTGAAGCGAACGGAACTTCGTATCAAAGTTTCAAAAGAAAAATAAATTGCTTAGAAACAAAAAATATTTTTGTAACAATATTTCAACGGAAATCTAATAATTCTCGCACAGTTGAATCATCGTGATATCGAATAGCGATTTTGTGTCTTCTCTCATGGAGAAAACAAACAAAGATGTGTCAGTTCAAACAATCTCTTCACACGATTTCGTAATGGGACAAAACTAAAATAATCCTTACATTTCAGTTGCTTCATGTATTGATGGATCCCATTGAGCAACAGCACGAACCTAGAAATAGCAAACGGATATTTTTCATTAGGCAAAATCTACAATCAAACCTCATCTGATGCATGATGTAGTAATGGTAATCTAAACATATCATTTTTGTTTTCTTCACTTAGAGTAGCTTTAAGACCAGCTGTATCATCTTCTGTATTCATATTCACAGGATCTAGATTGAGAAATATCAATGGACGATGTTCTTCAATCGTTTGCGGTGGTGTCCAACACGGCGGTGAACCTATTAGAAATAAAAAACATGTTCCCTATGAAACTCTTTTCTGCCAAGTCTCATTACCAGGTATACCACTTCCAGGCGGTGGAAATTCTGCAAAATTTCTTTCTTCTGCTAAACGAACAAGTTGTTCGAGTAACGTAGTTTCTCGTTCAAGATCATTCGATGTTTTATCTGGAAAATAAACAGTAGAAAACTTTTTTTTGTTTTGCTCTGGAAATATTTACTCGTCTGTTCGCTTAACATTTTAACTTCAGATTCAAGATAAAGTTTGCGTTTTTCAATTAAATCTAGCCATTCATGCCTTAAACATTGTAATTCTTCATCTTGATAGGAATCTAATTGACGTGGTGCATTTATTTTTCGTGTACTAATCGAACCGATTTCAACTGATCGAATAGCATGAAGAACAAGTGGCATGGCGCCAGACTGCGGCAAAACACGTAAACGTGCTACTAAACGTTTTGATTGACCCTATTCATCAGCGAACAAACAACAAAAATAGAAGACATCTCATTTGGAGTTCTTATTTACTTGTCTCAATCGATAAACGCCACCACTAACAATTTGCGATTGCTGCGAATCAACTTCGACAGGTTCCCATCTGCCAGACGCATCCAATTCGTGAATTTCAACAGCATATTGTATATGCCTTTTAACTTCTTTCCACCGATTGCTCAATGCTCGAATTTCTGCATCACGTCGGCTACGTTCATTGTTGGCTGCAGTATTAATGGACAATGGTATTGAATTATAACGATACCAAACTTCAATTGATATAGCACTTTCAAAACAGGTCGAAATAAAATTACCAGTTATTGTTAATATGAACTCCTTGAAATAAAGCGAAAAAAATTAAGATAAAAATCATTTGTTTATTATTTTTACTTTTTCATGATTGAACAAAAATATCCGGGGCTTTTTCTCAGCATCATCTTGATTATTAGGCACTTGTTTTATTGAAAGAACGGTTTGATCTTCTTTTTGGTTTACAAATCTATATCGACACATGGCATATTCAGCTTCAGACGGAGGTAAATCTCGAGCTTCTTTAATAATAAACTAAATCAACATGGAAAATATTTGAATATTTATCTTGAGTCTAAACATTGATTTCAATGCATACTTTAACTGTGATTTGATCGGTTGTATTATTCGATAGACTGGCTGAATCATCAATACTTTCATCATCAAAACTGTTTTGGCTGTCACTGTGCTCACTTAAACTGTTGTCATTATTATCAATAATTATTCCTTCACTAATACTGGCTCGTGGAACATTATGTTGTTGAAAATCACTTAATTTCTTCATGGAAGATGTGCCCACTTGAAGAAGAACAACATGAAGTGAGCCAGATATCTGTAAGAAGAAAGAAATTTCAAAATATTTAGAATTGATTGAAATGCTATGTATTCATAAAGTTCTATGGAATTATAGTCTCCGTTTGGAGACAGAATATATGAATCGACATCTGATTTTGATGTCTACTCAAAATCTTGGAGAACATCTTGGCCTGATCTGTAGATAAGATTAGATTAAACAATATTTTTTTCAATATATATTGAAGATTGAAATAAATAATCCGAAAATAGAAATTGTAGCAAAATAAATAGAATTCACGTTGACTATTTCTCTTAATTCTTTTCTAGATCAGGCTCATCTTTTCTCGTTCCGGAAGTATTCAATACATAGTAACTAATTATTCTCTCGAAAATTGTGGGTTCCAAATGTCAAGGATGTTCATAGAAGGCTGTATTAAAGAGCTAATTACTGTATCGTTATCATGGAATCACAGCACATGCTTTCTTTCTTCATCATATGAAGTGTAGATTTAACGAATTTAGATAATTCTCTCTGGAATCCTACGCATAGTTTTAAATTAATTCATTTATTTGTGCTTCAGAAATTATGAACCAGTTCGATTTTTCGTGGTGGTGATTAAATTCAAATTGGTATAAACTTCTTCGTCGCTAATCTAACATATGATCTCGAGTTCTATTGCGACGTTTATATTTCATGGGCGTAACCGCAAGACTTTTCTAAACAGGATATGATTATGACCTTCGTCTTAAAATAATAAAAATTCTGATTATTTCCTGTATCTGCATTATGTAAACAGGATATTTCAAAATTTCACTTTCGATATTCGGTACTGCGATTAATTTCCATCTTCTGTTAATCCTTTATTTTCCTTGGGCATTGTTGAAATAAGAACGATTCTATTCCTGACTGAACTTCAAACTACGAAAGATTATGAAACAAAGCCCAAAAATAACTATTTTCTCAAATACTTAGAAAAATAAATTACACGGAAACAAACACACGAACATATCGCTTGATTTATTCATAGTCTCATTTCCGGCAACCTTTTCGAACATCTTCTAAGTTTAAAATAAATGAACATGACTTTTTTTCTCATGCAAAAAGAAATAAAAGACATATTAACATAATTATACGATCTTCAAATAAATTACATGTAGTAATCTATCCGCCGTTAAATTACCTCTCCTTGTGTATTTATAATAGGTACAGGATAATCAAGTTTTGAATCATAAAATAATGCTTTTAAAAAAATATTTGCAACACCAATTAAACTATTATATTCTTCGACATCAAAAAATGGATCATTCCGTTTTTGCTGTTGTGATAATAACTGTGTCTTGAAAATGAAAAATAAACAAACCAATAAAAACAATTGCAATTTTCCTTTACTTTATTCTCTGACATTTGCCATTCATAATAAACGTCTCTCATATCATTTAGTTTCGACTCGAATTTTTCAATATTCCATATCTGTGGTGACAGATTTCTTCGTTTTATTTGAACAGCTGGTTCACACAGATTGGTAGCAGCCTTGAAAAAAAAACATCTCGAATAAGAACAAAATTTATCTTGTTAAATCTACATACGCGTTCACTTGGCTTTAAATATGAAGCAGGAATCTGTAGCATAACACTGTAGGTTGTTTGTAATTGCATTTCACTTGCAATTGTATTTGCTTCAGATACAAGAGCATTAACACGTATGAGTTCTTGTTTAAGACGATTAAAAAACGATCGACTTTCTTCGGATCTAATCAACGAGAGAGAGAAAACAGTGTGTTAATTAAAAATTAATTTTCCTTTTGATTTTATACTCAGTGAGAAGTTTATTTGAAAAGCGCCATTTTGACAGTGACTCTTCAAAAGCACAAGTTCGAGCATTGATTATCGATGAACGACTTTCACTACGCATTAGTTGAGATTTAAGATATTCGATTTCTCGTTCGTACACATCGGAAGTTTTCTTTGGAATAATATCTACATAGTATTGCAAAGAAAACCCTAGATAATGAAATTCTTATTATTAGTAAAATTTACGATTAGATTCTTGATTGTTGTCATCTTGTTTTAAGAAGAGTCTTAGTTCTTTCGTCATTGGATCGGTTGCTAATTGATTTAATAAGAACTCGTTTTGAGCATCAGTAAATGATAAATGCGATGATGTATTCATTATTGATGTTAGAACAGAACTGCTATTGGTTGCATCTATAAAAAATAAATATTTCATGAAACAACAGATCTTGTCTAATAAATTTTATTATTGATTATATAGAAAGTTATTGAGTTAAGCAGTTTTTATTCAATCAATAAGATATGGTTCAGATAGCCGTGGGCTTCGTTTTCTTTGATACTTGTATGCGATATCATGTCGTTAAATGTATCATACGAAAGCTCTATTTACTGTTCAATGACCCCAAAAGGAAGATTATGTTTAATTTTCAAAACAACTACTATTTACGCTCGTGTAAGACTTCATGATAATTTATAGAAGAGTTCACTAAACATTTGTATGTACTTTCATGTCTAGTGCTTGCCGCCCTTGAAAAGATTTTGAAGTTATTTTTTCATCGTGTGCGATAAATTTTGCAATGAGAAACAATCGTCATAGTGTTCTGAGAACAAACGATCGATTATACTCATGTTATTATTTCGGGCGACTGTTTACTTTCTAATTATTTACCCGAGTTCAGATAACACGAGCGATAAGCTAATCTGTTTGATAGGATGAAATAGACTACTCTGGACGTTTTCTCTCATTGTCTCGGTAAAAAGATCTCGATATAATTTGTGATCAGCGAACCAATACATAATTACATAGATTTCAAAAGTCTGCACTCGATTGAATAGAAACAATTTCCTGCTTTTTCTTTCATGTTTACTCCGAGGTAATTCACTTTAAATTGGAACGATTGACTCATTTCCCTTTCATAAACTATAACTAATAGCTAATCAACAATCAAACACTTTCATTTTCACCAGTATTGATACATTTGAGAGACTTCGATTCGATAGAGAGCTATTTTATTATCATGTTTTTACCAATAAGTGCTCTACAAACATTGATAGTAAATATGTTTTCAATAATGAAGCGAATTTGCTCATTGCTATGTCACAGGCGTTCTATAAGATTCATCAGAATATACCGTGACTTTTGCTACAAAATGTTACGGAGAAATATCAGATAAATAATACTATGAGGCTGTTGCATATCGAATTTCGACTGATTGTTTTTACAGAACAACGTAACATTTTCTACCCTTATATAAACACAACAACATGATCGAACAGCTGCTAACTGAGAATGCTCTTTCTCATGATGTACAATGACAATTGGTTCAAAAAAGCATTTTTGTGCAATGAACTCGAATAGAACTGATACGAGATTGTTATCTTCGATCAGTAGACGTGAAAATCGATTGATTTTTGTTGGTGAAAGTTAATCATACGGAAATTTGTTAGTCCTAGTTCGGGGATTGGATGACAAATTCGTGTGATAATATAACTGCAATCTTACTTATTATAACCACAACAGGTTACCTAATATCGACACTTGCGTTGGCTAAAAATAGTAACCTGTAGGTTACATATCAACAAGTAAACAGGTTTATCTATTTATCTATGCACCACTTCAGTTATCTTACTTCTCCAAACCAACTTTTCTTTCTTAGACAAATAGAGGTAGTCAGGTACATCATATCGACGGCTAAATTATCATTCAAATTCAGCATCTATGGAGTATCTGGTGTGGTGTTCAGAGTAGCGAGCACTTTTTCTTAAAGATGCATACCACATGGATCGATTTTTATTCTCGAACACCTTCTTGGAAAGTCATTCTAAAGAACTCTTGATAAAAAAATTCATTCGATGCACAACCATAAAAAGATATTAAACAATTTTCAGAAAAACTTGTACGGCATTCTTATCGAAAATATTTAAGATGTGACACATCTGTTATTAATAGAACTTACTTTTATCTCCAGGTGCATTTAAACGAAAGAAATGTGAACAACCCAAAAGAATTCGATCTCCATGTCTCAGTTGTCTTTCATTGTCAATCAATTGACCATTGACATATGTTCTATAGCAATAAATGAATAAAACATTTTCTTTGGAGTCCTGATTCAAACCTTGAGTTATTTATAGGTAGAAGAAATACTTGAATTGAATTTCTGATTTCAATAATACAATGTTCCGGCGAAATACCAACTCCAATCAATTCAATGTCTTGCTTTACTGATGCATCTGGTCTACCGATTGATGTTGTTGTCTATAATCAAAACTAGATATACCAAAACTTCTCGTCACTATTTCAATTTTTACTTTTAAATAGTAAACTAATAATTCGTTGAGTGCTGGATCTGGATTTAAATTAACGAGATACAATCGATCTTTTTCAAGACCAATGCCAGAGCTATACACAGAAATACCACTTTTTTCAAGTAATTCATGGCGTTCCTATGAAAACAAATCTAAAGAAACAATCTGCTGGAAGCATTACACACTTACTTTGCTTATTTTATCTGTTTCAGCAATACGTTCCTGCCAATCTTTGCTTATTGTTCGCATCAAATTTTCGTTTTCTTTTATTTCTGCATTGAGTTTTTCAGCTGATTTTTCCGCTTTCGCATCAGCCAATTCTTTTCTTAATATATCTATTTCATTTCTTAATTCTCGTATTATTTTTCCTGGTTCATCTTCATTAATAACAGCATGATTAACAATCCTCTTTGCTTGATCAGCATAGCGCAATGTTGAGATTGTTTCTTCGTAATTATCGTATGCCGGCGATATTGTTGCTAACATAATTGTAAAAGAATTGCCACCAAGACTATCCTAAAAGAAAATTTTGTTTTCCAATAAACAGAAAAAACGTTGGATAATAACTGACTTTCAATAGCCAAGTTAATACAGAATCTCGATAGGGAACAAATGTTTTCTTGGTTGATTTCGAATGATTGTCGTGTG
Organism: Rotaria socialis; assembly: GCA_905331475.1. Taxonomy (NCBI): domain Eukaryota; kingdom Metazoa; phylum Rotifera; class Eurotatoria; order Philodinida; family Philodinidae; genus Rotaria; species Rotaria socialis. Next base: position 61,587 of record CAJNYU010002713.1, read on the forward strand.
ACGGACGTGTAGCTAAGGTTGAAATAACAAGGCCTAATGTTGATAGAGATCTAAAAACGAAATAGAATTTAGCTAGAAGAATTTCAGGTGAGAATTCTACTTGTTAATATTGCATCCTTCACGAAAACGAGTTTGTTCGATTTGAACACCACTTTTTGATACACGTTCCGAACCGGCTAAATCAACTAAACTTATTTTGCTTACTTTCACACTTTGAGTCTAAACGATAAAATTAAGAGTTCCATGAAGAGAAGAAAATTTTTATTTTACTTCTGACGCATCTGTTGATAATGTTTGAGTTAATTTAAGAGTAAATACAGCATGTGATCGTGAACTTTCATTATTCATATTTGTTGATGCTACTGTTCGAAAATTATTACCTTCGATCAACAAAGTTTCGATTTCCTAAAGTGAAAAAAATATCTATGTTTATATGACTGTAAGCTATGCGTACAGATTAAGGCAGTCTGGACTGATCTTTCACATAGAGAACAAAAAAATAATTAATAGACGAAATGTCGATTTCGTTCACAAGTTATTTTATTAATCGTCTTTTAGGAATGTTTTCCGAGAACATCATAGAATAAGTTTGAAAATATCATATACCTGATAGACGATCCATTTTTGAGCGTTCGAGTGTCAAAACAATTATACGCAATAAATATTCTATAGCATCAAACAAAACACTTTCGCAAACTATTGATGAAATAGATACATGCCGCTTTCTAATCTATCGAGCTCATTGTTTTAAGAAGAACATCACGAAGTACTATTTATGACTCACAAGATCAATTTTTATTCGTAAACATGAAGATTAGCTTTTTTTCTACATGAAACCGATATTCTTCAACAAAACAAATTACCTGGTACGATGTGACGACAAGTTGAGAAAGTCCATCAACATAAGGCCCAAGAATTTTATTCTCTCGTACTTTTAATGCATGATGATTACTAAATAAAAGTCAAAATAAAAATAATTCAAACAACAACATTGTAATCACTTACTTATTCGGATTTAGTAAATCTCGTACTTTTTCATTGTAGATTTCAAAATATGAAACTTCAACACGATAAGTTGATGAAAATTTTAATGATAATATATCATGAATTTTCTCGTTGTCAATTGATTCAATATCCATATCATGATTAATATCTTGGTTTAATTCATTTTCTATTCTATCAAACATAGATTGACAAAGGCGCGGTATGATTCCTCGATCATGATGTGATCCCATCATTGTGTAAGATTTTCCGGAGCCTAATCAAACACAAATTCGTTGCTTTTCTTTGTAATCAAAAACAACAATTTGAATCCTACCGGTTTGACCATAAGCAAAAATACAAGCATTATAGCCTTCAAATGCGTGTTTAACAATTTCTAAGCCAAGTTTATTAAATATGAATTCTTGGCCTAGTAACAAAGGAGAACAGAATTAATATTTACAACAAAAATAATAACTTACTAGCATAACTAGAATTATTTAAATGCGTTGAATCAAAGCAAAAATCATATGAAAATGTTTTGGGTGTATGATGTCTATTAAAAACGTATTGAGAAAGATTTAATAATTGAACAAGTGTGCTTACTTGTCTTGAGATTTATCGACGAGAATTTGCGATCCATGAATATCAACAATAATTGGAGATTTAAGATCGATCTAGTTTTCAAAAATAATATTAAAATAAGATCGAATTATAGAAAGTAATATTATTTTTACTTCTCGTTGATTCAATGGTCTCGCTCGAACAGCAACTTGAACATGAGCTTCAGTGCCATTCGCTTGGTCCATACTCATTTGAAAAACTTCAATAACCTCGACTCTTGTATTCAACTAGATCAAAACGTTGCAAGTTATCTTTTATCAATAAACAGCTACTATCCATTTCAATTACTCATTGTTCTGAGTGGCATGATATCGATTGGATGCTTAATTTAGCCAATGAAAAACAGCATTCTTTTATGAATCATCGCTCCTATTTGCTGTTTTTTTCCTCTTCACGGACATTTGTCTACCTTCCTTTCTCTCCTTCAATTCGCCTGTCTCATTCGCGGCCTTAACTCGGATTGTTGTTGACTTAGATTAAATGTCTATATTGTATACGTGAGATAATGTCTAATAGTGAATTCAAAGCACGTGCACTCTATGAGTTTGCTGCTGAAGGTCCCAATGAACTCAGCTTCAATGCTAATGATATTCTTACAATTACATCAAATACAGCTGGACATGGCTGGTGGTAAGATAATATTTTGTTTGTCTTTGATTGTTTCTTATGACTGATTCATTCGTGACTAAAAATAGGTATGCAAAAAGTGCATCGGGTAAAGTTGGTGTGATCCCACAAAATTATGTTGAAGCATTAAGTGATCTACCAGAACCCAATGAACCACCACCACCGCCATTATCATCCTTTTCAAATCCTGCTAATGTTTATTTCAATAGAGATCTTACAAATACGAATTTTAATACTTCGAAAACATCAATACCAACATTTGATCCACCGCAATACATGAATCCGACTACGTATAGTAATTGGCAATCACAAGATCCACCAGCATGGTCACCACCAATAACAGCACAGTCTAATGTAAGTTATATTTTCGTAGAATCTTTAAAGATTTATTTATTTATCTATCTTTTCTTGTCAAAACGCTTGTTCCTTGCTACTTTTATAGCAAGTAGCTGAACAAACACTAACTAATTCTAGTCAACCTTTAAAAATTTGTACAGAATCTGAGAAAAAATTAGCCAACAATGTATTTATATCAGATGATACAGACAATGGATACATCACTGTCGCAGATCTGTCACCGAGACTTATTTTGATGTCCAATACATATTCAAAATCTCCAGAACTAACTAATTTATCAGACGATATTTATGAATATCTTGAAACTCCGAGACCGATGCCGTCAATGTCAAATCATATATCCCCATTTTACTTTCCAAATATTTCATTACCTTTACCACAACAATCGACAATATCGAACAATTATTTAATTCCAGTCTCATCATCAGAAGAACTACATATATATAATACAATAGATGATGTCGGAATTAGTCATTCGCAGATACTACATAATAAATCGAAAACAATGTCTTTAGTACGGTCAATATCTAGAGATAGTCTCTCTTCTACTAGTAGGAATGTGACGCGCAAAACGGTAGCGTTCACAAAATCTTCAGTTTTACTACGGACGAAGAAGAAGCAGAAAACTTTTCTAAAACGTTTCGTGGCATCAAGAAAACGGAAAAACTATGAAACTAGTGAGCAGGTCAGCAATAGATGCATATAAATTCGAGCTCAACACAGTAATTAAATCAAAATCATTGCCGTGTTCATTCATCATAAATCCTATTGATTATGTTTGGCTAAATCAATTTTTTTTTTTTACCTTAAATAAAATCAATTTTATTTTTATTTAGCCAATGCGTCCATTGTCAAGAAGAGATACGGATTCTGATGATAGCTTTAGTGATTCGGAATGTCCACCATCATCACAACAAGCAACAAATTCGAATACAGTAAGAGTATATATATATATCTTTTTCTTTTTGAATTTGATTAACAATAGAAATTCGTAGTCTAATGAGTAAATAAATCAATCATAATATTTCAGCTATCAAAACAAAATTCATTTAAAAACACAGCAACGGTCAGTCGCGACACTGAATTCTATCTATCTCTTATTCCTATTGTGTGTGTGTGTTTTGACCTGATTGCATGCACTTTTACGGTTCTGCTTTTATTGACAGTTTCGTCTCATTATATATGTTAAATAATCATAAACTTGTTTTTAGTTAACACCGCATTCAACATCACCATATCCTAATAGTAGAAGTTCATTTACTGGAGGTGAGGTTAATAAACCTCCTCCACGCGCTCGGTAAATCATTTCTCGGCTAAGATTATTAATTATTTATAAGTAGTGTTTTTTTAGATTTTTTGATAAACATGGCTTGGACAATTATTTATTAAATGGATCGAAAGCGAAACCTGAGGAGCATGTTGAAATAGCCGTAAGAAAAATTTTTATCATTTAAAAATACGCCGAAATAAACGAGTCTCAGTGAAAAGAGAACATTTTCATGAGCTATAAGACAGTTTATTTCATATCTCTATAATTGATTGAAGTACCAGCTCAAATTCTTTGTATACTTTCAAGAAAAACGACGTTTTCGATGATATAATCTATATTTTTGAAGGATTTCTTTTTCTCACAATACTTGGAGGCTGATTTATTTTAGCGTATTCATTATTAATTAATAATGATTTCTTTTTTTTTACAGTACGATGAGAACGATGGTGGTGTTTGTTGGGCACGTAATCTTACGCTGCCACCATTCAACTGTCGAGTAGAAGAACCATCGAAAGGAACAAAATTAGGAGGATTGAAGGCTTTTACGGAATATAAAGTGATTACAGATGTAAGCATTACTCTTAATTCAAAAAGAAATCATCAATAATATCTGTTTTGATTCAGATTCCAGGAAGTCACTTCGTTCTCAGACGTTACAAACAATTCGATTGGTTACATGAGCAACTGGTTAATAAATTTCGTTTCATTTGCATTCCACCATTGCCGGAAAAACAAATAGCTGGTAATAGAAAACTAGAAGATTGCGCTTTTCGTTTTCTCATCTTCTTCTATTTCTTAGGGCGATTCGATCAAGAATTTGTTGAAGAACGTCGACGACAACTTGAGTTATGGCTTAATCGTGTATGTCGTCACCCAGTGCTCTGTGCTTCGTATGCTGTTCAACATTTTATTGCATGTGACGCCAATGATAAAAATAAAAAAGTATTTTATACAAAAATTGAAAATAGATTTAAAAAACAACTTTTTCTTCTATAATTAGGATTGGAAAGGAGGAAAACGAAAAGTTGAAAAGGATGAATTACGTGAAGCATCATGGCTTCAGTGTGTTACGCTGACAAATACAGGATTATCTGAGTCACAAATGTATTCGTTTTGTTCTATCATTTAATGTTTATGAAGAAAATTACTTTTTAATATTTAGCGCTGCACAAATCGAAACTTTTGCCCAACAACAACCAGGCCTTGAATCACACTTGAAAAGTCTAAATCAAGGTTTAATAAAATATCTCGAAAGACAAACGGAAGTTTACGAACGAGATATTCTACGAGTGAGCGACCTTTTTTCGAAAGTTTATGGAGCTGTTCACGTAGACACGACTACAGCTGGTAAAGTTCTTATTTAAAATGATTCTCATGTTATTTTATGTGCTCTATTCTTTCAGGCAATAAAGAACTTTCAAGTTCAATATCGAAAATAAGTGGATCGTATGGTGAAATAGCTGACTTATACAAAACTAAAGTATGATTTTGAGAAATCAAATTAAAAAAAATCACAGTTCGACAGTTGAGTATAAATAAATCGTGATGATATTTTCTCTATTTAAACCCGTTTGTGTGATCTGATGATTATTTTTATTAAGCACGACGATATAAACAAATTTTTCATCAACTTTACTCATTGTATAGACTTCACATCGAAGCACATAATTCATATAAACTAACGTGACTAGTCGGAAATTTTCAAGAGCAATCAATTTAGCTAAATTACAAAGTTTTAATTGTCACGCACTTCGTATTAATTAGAGAAGTAATAGTTAATCCATATTCTTATGTATATGGAGTTAATGATAGGCTTCACTAGTCACGATCGATTTCTTCCGTGTATTAAACTATGACTAAAAGAATATTTCATTTAGGCAACTGCAGATCTACGAGATTTTATTGAACGTATTCAAGAATATATTGGACTTTTGGCTTGCTTTCCATCAATACTAAGTATACAAAAAGTACGTCACAATTTAAAAACAAAATATTTTGTTTTGTTCATAAATTATTGATTCCGGTAAAAAAATAGAGTGCATCAGAGTTCATAAAAACTCTTCAACAACGTGCCGCATCATCTGATTTTACCAATGCTATTCATCGTGGTCTTGTACTCAACCATGTTGTTCTAGCCGAAGTCAATTTTTTTCAAAAGGAAAAAGTTACTGATTTTAAAGTATACATGAAAGGACTCGTCGATAAACAGACTGAATTCTATGAAAAAGTAAACGACTTCACTCATCTGGAAATTTGATCTAAAATTTTCTTTTATTTTTTCTGTAGGTCTCAACTTCATTGCGTGATGCATCGTTATCATTCAAATAGAACAAAATAAGATATTCAATAATGAACTGATACTCTTAATAATCTGCATGCTTTTTTCCTCGTTTGATTTCAGCTCGTTTATCATATGTTTTCGTTGGTGCTCTTGTCTTGGCTTTTTTTTTCGTCCGTTCGTTCGGTTATTTTTTCACTTATATGCATATAAACAATTTATTTCATACACGATGAAAATCGTTTTTGTGGTAATTGATCATTATTTATTGTATGTATCAAATGTTATTTTTCTATATTTGTGAATATTTATCCATCCATTATTTCTTGTTTTACGCTTCTTTATTTGAAAAACATATCCAACAATATCTCGGCTGCCTTTTTTTCTTTTACAAGAATATAGAAAAACAATAACATTACGTCAAAGCAATATTTCGGAATGAGTGACTAGTTGTAATCAAAAGAATAGAAAACAATCGTCAGTTGATTGCATTTCGAAAGCCAGGCGAACGGCCGAATGGTAAAATTGACGGAGGATTTCGAGAATTTTTGAATGATGTGGATATTGTTGTCATGGGTAAATGATCGAGTGAATCAGAACTACCCGGTGTTGTGCTCATCATCATGGATGTTAGGACATCATCAGAATCATCAATGTCTTGTTGCTAGAAAAGAAAAGAGAAACTTTTTTCAGGCTATCAGCTGAAATAAATTATAGTGCAAGTGCTTGGAATTTTTTTTTCGACTGGGAACCTCTCAAAAAAAAGCATATCGAGTAGATAAACACTTCAGTCCCTAGATTGTTTTTTTTATTTGAATAGAAATGAATTTAAGTTTTGACATAAACTATTTGATTCTGAATAAAATCTTCACTCATAGGGCAAGATTCGTTCGTAACGTTAGTTAAACCCGACAGATTTCAATGCATTTTTAGAGATGTAGCTATTTAGCATCATCAGTTACGGATATTACATAGAGTATGCGCATAGGCATTCTAGTCAAAAGTCATATCTGCAGTAACCATTAGAGTTCGTTGGCTGCTTGAAAAATGAATTAGAAATAATCTTTTGGGAGTCATTTTTTACAATATATTCCTATTACTTCATTCTGTCTCTCTTGTGCGTGCTGAACATATTGCTATTCAATATCAAGAATAGCTTCTATGCAGCAAAGGCTTTACGAATTTCGGTTCAAAGCTAGGGATAAATTCTTAGCTTAGAAAAATCGCATGCATTTTGCTTCACGATTTTCACATCTACAATTGTTTAACTAATAAGCACTTACGTCATTATCGTCTGAATCTTTAGGGATATTTGAATCATCGTTTTCGTCTTTATAATCATTATAAAGTGATTGGATATATATTAACGATCGTTTTAGTACATAAGGATCAAATGGAAAATAGGAATAGAGAATATTTGATGGCAAATATCCATTTTGATTATCATTTGTTGCGAATGTTTCAGGTAACGAATAACGATTATTTGTTTCAATAATTGAATAACAAAAGGCAATTTGATAATTTCTAATCGCAGAAACAGAAGAAACTAAATAATAAATTCAGGAAATTCTTATTTCTACCTTGATAATTGAGCAAATCGATGTGTAATAGCCGGTAAACTATATTTAAGTGGATTTAATTCGGACGATACAATTCGTCCGATTCTCCATCTTAATACAATATCAATTCCTATAACACAAAAACAAAATGAAAAGCTTAAATAAAGATTTATTTTTGTGTACCATCATGTAATCGAGCTATTTCTTGATGTCGATAAATAAATATATATAGAACTGCTTGACAAATAGCATAAAAGGGTAAATGACGGTTTGGATTCGAATTTCCACTTGTTGTTTCTGTTGTACTAACATAAGCATGTAGCCAATCAACCATTAATTGTGTTATATTTAATACAGATCTAAATATGAAAATATTTTATTCGACATTGCAATCGATAAATCAACCATGAAGAAAAAAGAACAATTCTCATGATTAGAATGTTAAATATTTACCTAGTGGTAATATATTTTGCTCGAGCGATTAGACTACATAAATAACAAATAGATGCTTGCCGAAATGTCATTGAGACGGATGGTGATACAAATGTTCTCCAACAATTATTCATAAATTCATCGCTAAAATCCTAGAAGAAAATGAAGTTCTTATTTTTTTTTAATGAATATAACAAAGTATTCGGTTACCGTATGAAAACTGCAAATATAAAACAGTAGGAACTGCACATGAGATGAATCATGTGTGGGTAATAAAATTTTATTAAATACACTTAGTAAATCGCGAAACAAAGATTTCGATTGTTCATAATTCACTGTTCCTAAATTATTTTAATAATTTATATATACGATAGGTAAAATTTGAGCCTTTTGTTTGCTTACCATTTTCAATGCATGTACTTGTTATATATTCAAACATAACAAACATAAGACAATCGAGTCTATCAGCTTGATCATGCTTCATTCCTTTAGTATTATTATCATTCGTATCGAGTTGTTCCAGAGAAAAAACAAGTTCTGCTTCAATATTCGATGATTCTTCACGAATAATATCTTGTCGGGATGCGTGTACCTTTAAATTTTTTAAATGAACGCATGTGTAATCATTGTTTTTCTTTTTCTGGAAAGAAACTTACATCTAAACGCAGTAATTTTGAAAGAATTATTTCAAGAAAACGGAGCCGCTGTATTGATAAATAGGATAATGATCGAAGTAAATTTTTTACATAAGTTATTTGAGTATTAATTTCTTTTGTCATAAATGGAAAATGTTGTTCAGCGATTGGACACAGTAGGGTTGAAGCTCTGTAGAGAAAGATAAAATGAAATGAATCGATTGGTAAACATTTTTCAAAATCAAAACGAAAAACATACAGCGGAACGATAAGGACAAGATGTTGTAATGTTTCATGAGCAAAATCATGAAGTGGAAGACGATTTGCAGAGATTTCTAAACAAGAAAAAGGTTTGAAATATGAAAATGCATAGAATTTTTAACTGTAAAGCCAAGAATTTATGAAGAATTCAAAATTTACTTAGTACAAGTGTCGTATTTGCACATCCTATGAGATACCAAAGCACTCAATCAAATAATTGAACACTTATTGATATTCAATGAATAAGCCTCTGAACAAAGAATTTAAATACAAGACACATATCCTAAATCAATGTTTGAGTACGATTGTCAAGAGTAAATTGATAAACAAAGAGTTTTTACTAGAAAATTGCTCTTGGATTTCAAACTCAATGATGTGTATATTCTCAGTCTCATTAACTTGCATAGCGGCAATGATTTACGAAAAGAATGTTTTCAAAATATCAACCCTTTTGATATATTTCTAATCTAGTCTGATATAAGACAATCTAATCCATAGATTTATATGAATGATCTAAAAATACATGCTATTATCGTAGGCTTATCCTGTGATGTGAATAGCAATGCAATGTGAAACATTGAAGGGGGAAAAGAAAAGTCTCATTAGTTTTATCACTAAGCGAAGTTTGAATAAGAAAATTGAAATCTTTGATTGTTAAGAAATTTTTATTTACCGGGTATGGTAAAAATAGTAAATAAAAAGCTTAAACAACGTTGTGCATGTTTAGTATTGCACGAAATAAGAGTAATTTGAAACGCTCCAAATGTATCGAGCACATTCTTTGACAATTTTATCCAATCTATTTGTAACTAAATAGAAAAATAATATTCCAATATAATTTAAAGCCTAAGGCTAAACCAACTTGTAGAAAATCAAGAAATTGTTCATTCATATTTTCAAATAAATCAACGTTATCACGTAATTCATCCAGTAGATGAATAAACCATGCTTCCTAAATAATTAAATGAATTATTTTCTATATAGAAATGTGCCTTTTTGTGCATTTACATTGGTTTGATTCTCTTTTATAGTTGATGATAAAGTGTTATACAAATATCGTTGACCCTAGAATGAAAATTTAATTTTTAATTATATTAAAAACAGAACACTTCTATTAGACGTTACCCTGTTAAATTGATCAAGTGATTCTTTGACTTGATCAATTGAGATTGTCTGCAGCATGACGCTATTTCTTATAGGTTCTTGCATGCAATTGTGAATGAATGTAAGATGATCATTTACGGACTTGCTTTTTTGTGGAGTTCCTTTTCCAATGACTAATCATTTCTTTTTTAACTTAGTTTCATTTGCTATAGACCATGCTTGGAAATAACCTATGATTCAGTCTACATAGATGTCTCACATAGGATGCCGCTAGGTGTCACTGAAAATCGTTACTTAGGTAGATTATATTTTTTAGAACTATTGAAGTAATATATAAAATAAAATGCTTTTCTTTTATTAAAATTAATCTGTTATGTGGCAGCTGATTGCTTTGTCGCATTTTAAATTGAATGCTATCTTTTCTTATTGAAAAAATTGTCCTTTTTTTCACGAAAATCAGGAAATCTTCTAGCTGAGATCAGTTTGAAATCGCGAAATTTGTGTTTTCCTCTGAACTAGTATAAAAAAAGATTTTTTTCTCGAATTCAAAACAGGTGAACTTAGAATCTCAATTTCAAGTTTCTTTTATTCAAAGACAATCGTCTTATGACTTTTTATGGCTCGGGTAAAACACTGTAATATAATATTTAATAATCCAAAGATGCAGCTATATCTATATCAAATAAATGAACTATGACAACGTTTAACAACTCATCACGTTTTACTAAAATTTTACTCAACATAAAAATGAACTCGTGGCTAGAAACATCTATTTTTATTTTCTTCTTACAAAAATTCATTGAAACAATAAGAAAAACGTACGATTCATTTGCATCTACTAACACATACACAGCGAAGACGAAAGCCAGAAAGATGACTATTACTAATGATGATATTTATATGCACGACACAACGAAAAAAGATTTCAATCTTTTCCGTGCTCACATTAAATTTAGTTGATATGCAAATGAGAGATCTAAAAAAGCATATATATATATATGTAGAAATATTAATTACTGCAACAACAATTCATTTTTGTGGAAAAATTACATAACGATACGTTTATACCCCGCACTTGTATAGTACTTTCACCGTAACTTAATAGCTTGCGATGTAGACTACAATATACCAGGATATAGTACATAGAAATGCAATCTCACCTGTCCTCCAGACTGAGATGTATCTCTGAGAGATTTATTTCTTAAGCAACCCTCTTCTCATTTTTCTGTGCTTTGTCTATTTTGACAGTGAAGCTTCGTTCTGTGCCCTTTGTTCGAAACACAGAAGCTATCTTAAGATGCATAAGAGAATGTATTTGAAAATAAAATATAACTACTAAAAATGATTTTCATTAGTCTCCTACACATTTTCAGTACATAATTATATTGCTTGTTTTATCTAGTTAGTCGTAAGTGTCTTTGCGTTCTCATTCGATAGCTAGTGACAGATTGATAAAGTTCTCTTTTGTAGAATTTGAAAGGTAATAGGAATGCAGCAAAAGTAAACATCGGCGGTAAAAGTGAGATAAACTAGCCAATCAAGAAGAGCCATGCATCATTTTTGGATTTCATACATTTTAATACAAAAGACATGATTAAACGTTGTGATCCAAGGATGACTACTGATATTGAAGCAGTAAATAAATGCTGATGCTGCCGAAATTGTGCTTGTAACAGTTTTCTCTAGGATTGCTGTGCCTGAAGAGCTTTTTGTTGTCGAGAATTTTTCGTTATGAGAATAACCGCTGCAACCAAATTGATCATGAATGGAGCCAGAAAATGGAACGTTTGTACAAAAGAATTATACACTGTTAAGCTAGGAGAATACGTGACAATACACCAGGTTCGTTTTTCATCGCCATCGTCTTCATCTATTATACGTCTGTAAACTGGATCATGAATAGAGATATCAATAATAAAAATCAAAAGACTACCAATAACAACTTTAGCTATTCTTTTACTTTTTTCCTAGTGAAAATAAGTTGCTTCTATAACAGTAACAGTTCGTTCAGTAGCAACACATGCATTCAGCCATTGATCCATGGTGAGAAAAAAATCGAGAGCTATACATTGAATTTGTAAAAATATTCGATTTGATATATAAGCCTTTTATCCAAAATTTCAATGCAAAGACCATTGTTGTCAGTATGGTAATAATCGATGAACCGAATGGGTATAAACCACAAGCAACTTCACATGTAGGTTTCTTTGTGAATGTTATTAAAGTAAGAATATCATCAATATATCCGATTAACCTAAATACTAAAGTTAACACAAGACTAACTGTGACTATTCTTGGTTGATCTAGCAGACGAACGCGCGGTATCATGTGATAACCTAGGGTGCCATCCAGCAATAAGCCAAGCCCACTTGTACGAAACTGACAACGTGTACCATAATAACATAAAGAAAAAATATATATGGATCTGTGTGGACCATCAGGAGTATCTTGAAAACACTGACCCGCATTCTCACATATACTTTGGCCTAGACAATGGAAAGTCATATTATGATTAAACTCAAAACAATTCGATAAGCGCTGTTGCTCATGATCGTAGCATAGACACATATGAATATCATCATAGAAACAAGAAAGATTCGATGAATACAATTGACATGGTGTAAATGATAATATTTGATACGGCAAATAATATAGCACTGAATGAACGTTGCATTGAATAATTCACTTGTGTGTTGACATCGATCGGAGCGATTGATCATTTTGACAATGGTCGTTAATGGTTTGTAAGTAATTTGTACAACAGCTAGATAGTAGTTAGTTATTATTAGTAAATTCAAGGAAAACAAGATGAAATGGGCGTAACCAATAAATATTGATTGGACCATCTGTCACAGGAACTGTTTGAAAAGTAGTTGCTCTGATAGGTGTGCCATTATTGATAACTTGAATAAAATGAACAAAACTGATTGCGGTAGAACAACATCGCTTCCAAAAGACAGTACTATTTTATTTTCGACTGTTTCACATCGATCTCTCATATAACCTTGTGGACAGATACAGTGATATTGTTGTTCCGGTACAATGTATTGATCTGCAGGAATACATTGACCACCATGTTGACATGTTGAATTATCATGAATGTGACCGAGTGCATTAGTAGGAAGACATCGACGACCAAATTTATGATTAGGACAAATACAGATGGATCGATTGTCAACAAAGATTCCCATGCATAACGAATCAGATGCGCAATTGCAAGTGTATGGAATAGTACAATATTTACCTGACTATCTTTTGTCACATTGGCAGAAATTACTTTCCTGGACATGATTAGAGTATTTAACGCAGTTACCATGAATACAACGAGACTTCGAGCATATACGGGCGCTGTGATCGTCTCGAGGAACATCAATGGTGTGTGCTGCGCGATAAACCGGTCAAAATGGAAATTTAATTGAAAGTAATGTATTTCCACGATATGTCAATGATACTTTGTCATAGATATCAATCTGTATTGCATAGCTTTTTACCGAATTTTTTGGTCGAGTTGAATAGAGTAAGTCAACATTGAATTTGATTTTACAATCTCTCGTTGATAAATACGTGAATTGTTCATATGAATGAATGACTCTTTGTTCAGTGTTATCAACGAGTAAAACAATGATGGCAAATAATGTCGACCATGAATTTTGATATTGACATGTAGCGCCATAAAAACTAGGTGGACAGACAAATACTGGCTGTTGAGCTCTTTTTATTGTTTAACCAGAGACGTAAGCCAACACCACGATGACAACATGATTCGTGTGGACCAGATGGCACATTGATGGATGAAGTTGGAATGATTGGTTTTTTCCAAGGGTTCGTTTGATCAGTAAGAGATTAATCCATATTGTTAATTTTAAAATATTTCAATCGCAGTTTTTTTAAATATCTAGTTTCGTAGCATAAAAACTTCTCGACTTCGGTGGCGACGGATAGCATTGCTGATTGGCAACCGATGGATGATGTTCTATTTATTCGGCTTGATTCACAAATTTGTTCATCATCACCATGTCTACAATTTGAGATACGGCTACATAGAGTCAGAGAGCTAGTACAGCGTTTGTTTGTGCCATTTCTGCAATGAAAATTCAAAGCTGCAGTTTGTTGCTCTTGATTTCTACACAGCATTGGTTCATCAGTGCCACCGAGGCAATCAACTGTGTTATCATTCATTTTCAACGTAGAGATACACATCAACTGGTTTGTGAAAGGTGAAACACACATGTGACCGATGGAAGAACAATTGATTATTTGTGACGTATAGCAATTCATTTCGGACAATCCTACGAATCATCACAACGAGTATAAATATTACCGCATAGCCACTGTTCACATTCGGTCTCATCCGTTTTATTACACTCATTAATAGGTATGGGTGACAGTGTAGTATAACCATCACAACTAGTTTGAAATGAAACGCGGTTTCTAATATATTATTCAAGCTGGTCGTCATCTTCACACCAGTAGCGATCTTGAAGCTGGCAATCGCAATTTCCATTATTGACGAGAGATGCATGAATGTATGTGTTAGTTACTTCACATTTAAAATGATTTTTTCAGTGTCTTATTACATTAGCATTATTGATGTATGTGCTATTTTCATCATCTCTGTGAGAACAGTAATCATTAACGTCCATGAGACACTTCCCTGAAATGCACTTAAATGATTTAAGACACTGATACATAGTGTACCGTATTGGAGTCGGAATCGGACTTCTAATCGTGAAAAAATATTTTCCGGAGTCGGAATCGGAGTAAAAAATGGCACCGGAATTCGATTTCTACTCTGACGAAGCTGAAGTAGTAGAAAATAAAATAAATTTTTTGTGAGTTAACGTTTGAACTATATTACTACAAAAATCACATCATCTGACTTTCGCTTAGATACAAGTTTATTCATGAGTATATTGTATACAATGAACAAAGATATGCTAATTTTAATTTTATAAATAAATCTTAAGCAAAAATAATGGTACAAGAAAAATATTGACATTAACCATTAGTATAAAGAAAAAATGAAATTATACTAATCAAGAAAATTCTCTTCATTAGAATCATTGAAACTATCGTCGACATCGAGACATAATTGTTCAGGAGCTGTGCAGGTCGATTCTTCAGAAGATAGTGTTGTTGTCGATGACATTGATGCTGTTCGTTCCTAATTGATTCGTTTACTTATATATCCTTTCAGAATATCAAACATTTGATACGAATTAGATGTTACTAAGCTGCAAAAAAAGTCCGGGTTTTCAGGAGTTGGAAGCAGAATCGAAAAACGTTTTTCGAAATCGGGTCAGGTTTAGGAATCAAAAAGTGCGACTCCGCTGATCACTACTGATACAACATTCATGACATTATATGTTGCATAATTGAGATATACTGTTTGTAGGCGCACACTAAAACCTCTTCAAAGTGGTCTTCAAAAGTTCAGAATCGCCTATTCTAACATATAATGCAATGCGAAATGCTAGTTAGAAACGATTGAAGAGCTGATTTTCATTTAGGGGCGTTTTATGTACAAAGTGTTTCCCTTCCTTTGATTGGATATCGGTAAACAAACGCGTGAGAAACTAGAAATAAAACACATTCAACAGCATCATTCATCAGGTTACTATTTTTTCCTAATTTATGTTTGATTTTTATATGTTCTCGACGATGTGAGTATCACTGAGATAGATACTAGGTTTACTTTTTCTCCGATTTTTTTTCAGGATGATTTTGTTTTCTTTCTACCATAAGTCATAACAAAAGAAATATCACTAGTTCGATTACTTTTCCTCTGTTCATGATGATACATAGTGTATCCATAACTATTGAAACTTCATCGTATTAGTCGGTTGGATGGATTTTCATTCTCGATTGAAATAAAATAGTGAATTATTAAATTGTAAAATCTGGGTTGAAGAATGTGGAAAAACAATTGAATTTTAACTTTTGCCGATGCAGAAATGTAGAAAAAATTTCAGTAAATTAATGTATGCTTAGAAATCCACAAGCAAATATTTGACAGAACTGAAAATTGAGGTTAGCACAATCTTTTGAATGTATCGAAAAATGTTTAGAATATAAAAGAAAACATTTCTAGACAACAAGTATCTTGATGAATATTTTTCTGAAAAGCAAATATCGATGATCACAATTTTATTGGTAGAAAAAGAATCGATTTCAAACAGGATATGATCGTATTCCCCGTCTCGATTACTAGAGCAACATCCAAAGATCTGAAGCTAACCAAACTGTTCGAGTAAGTTCAAGTTGCAATTCTGACACACGTAAAATATTAGTTCCAGATTGATAACTCGTTCTGTGATTCATTTAGATTTTAAATAAAAGTTCTTAAATATGAATTTGCACTACGTTAATCTCTGCTAAACTTTTTTATTTTTATTGTGAACAACTTTCATTTGAGTGTAAACAGTAATCGTTTAGTAGATGTACACAGATGGTACACGAAAATATTACTCATCTCTTAGTCAAATGGAGAATCATCAAGTGAAAATAAACCTGATGGCCTATAGTGGTTTTATGCTATCAATTTGTACCTATTTTTTTAATAGCATATCTACCGATTACATTCTTTTATATGATCTGTCAATGGGACCCGCTTGTGAGAATGATTTTGCCAATCTACAGATGTACCCGAACTTGATTGGTTTTGGTAGCTATCTCTCTGCTTCTCTCGATAAATTTCGAAAGGAAAATCATTAAAAAAATACTGAATATAAATTAGAAGCAATAGGGTAATATCATTACCCTACCATTTGGTGAAATAAGCCATGATTCATAAAAAAAGCCAGTCTTCTGAAATAAATCCAATTCAATTACGCTTTAAACAACAAGCTTCTGGCTACATTTTACTCAGATTAGATTGACCTATCTCATGTAGAAATAGATTATTTTCAATCTCTTCAAAATGATTAATTAGTGAAATTCAATCAGAACTCGCTGGCGTATATGCAGCAAAGATTAAAAAACGAAATTCATAAGCTTGAATTTGACTAGATTCAAGCAGTCCGTTGAATTCTAAGTTTACTAATAAAGAAACAAAATGTAAAGAACATGGATTGTCGCTGGACGTTTTTTTGAATACTCTATACAACGGAATACGAAGAGTCATCGTAAGGGACAATTTTTCTATCCTATTTTTATTTCATTCAGAACTCTTTTCTAATGCAATTGCTCGTATAAAATTAAAACTCATATTTCTTTCATAGTACTCTTATCATCTAAACCATGACTTCAGGTGAATGGTTGCTAGAACAATTCGTATTAGGTTTTCTCTTCTTTCTTTTTCTATTTCTTATCAATGCATCAAATGATAAGTGAATCATGTGTCTTTATTTCTCATTTGCTTTGTTAAATATCAATTTACATTCTTCACTATAAAGAATAAATGAGCATAGAAGTTTCTGTTTGTCTTAAATTACAACAAATTTGTTGCTTCTTTTAATTGAAATTTTTCTTGCACAAAAACTAAACTATTTTTATATACTCTTTAGTTAGTGCGAGACAGAATGAATCAAAGAGTCAATGCAAGTGATTGTCGCTTAATGAGATGTTTAGTAATAGTCATTCAACTGGAATTACTCTTGTTCCTGCTTTCGCCTTCATCAATATACAGGATTTACAATCATCGATCCGTCAGAATACTCTTTGATACTCGGGGTCATATATTCATCGAAAATGAAAACAGAACTACGCAAAAACGACAGATTATTTTCGAGAAGTATTACTTTAATTTATGCGCTGATATGACACTTTTTGAGAGGAAATCGTTTTTTATGACTCATGAAACAAACGAATTGGCTATAATAATTATCCAATGAAATGTTTGCTACTGAAAAAGGTCTTTCAAATGACATCATCAGGAGGCGATGCTTTTTTTCCCTTCAGTCAATCATCTGATTATTCAAGGACAATAAATAGTCTGATGAAAGTAATAGTTTCCTCTAAAACATCGCCGACGCGCATAACAAATTATTAAGCGATACACCTACTCCATTTTGACTCAGAAACCAATCACGCTGTTCATCGACGTCAACATTATACTTTATTCATAAAGGAAAATTTTATTATTTTGCTCTAGTATTTTTTTTCAAACATGGAATCAACTGATGAAAGTGAGCCATGCCCTCAAACGAAACAACACGAGCAAGACCATCTGTCGATGAAACCTCAAATTGAAGATTTGTTTAGTAAGCTTTCCGCAACAGAAGAATTACATTCAATTTCAGACAACATGGTTAATGTTATCAATAAACATGATGAACTCATTCATTTCGAGTCCAATGACGTAAACGGAAAAGATATTGCAATGGAAAATTTAGAACATTGTGAAATATTTGTAAAAGGTATTCCATCATCACTGCATATTAAAAATCTTCATGGTTGTGTTATAATTGCCGGTCCTTGTTCAAGAACAGTCGAAATCGATGAATGCCATCAATGTGAGTTCGCCATAGCTTGTCAACAATTAAATGTTCATACCAGTGATGAATGCGACTTCTATGTTCATATCACAGCAAAACCAATTATTGAAGATTGTCATCATTGTAGATTTGCTCCGTATAATGTTGAATATCAATCAAAACAAACGGATATAGCTCAGAGCGGTCTCGTGTGGACTATAGACTATTGGAATGATGTTTTAGATTGCACTCATCTTTTACCAGGTGTTCATTCACCAAATTGGCAAACCATTGAGGAAGAAGAACGAAAAGGATGGTCACTCGATGTATCATCTCATCACCTTTTCTAGGGAAACGATAGATATATTTTATTGTTTTCTTTCTGTAAAAACTGTAACTGTTTTTTTCTAAACGGGTCGAATATAAATTGCTGTTCATTTTACATTATTTCTTTTGTATTCGAATTACAAGAGCAAAGTATTTAATGATAGGAATTGTATATGAGCGTATTTAGACAAAACAAAAATTATTATTATTAGGAATATTATGGGACAGTTTCTTTCTTTTTGAAATCCTATTCTATTTTGCATGTCTTGTTCGTGTACTCTTTCTTTATTGACTCATAAAGCACAGATCGAAAATCTTTCTATATATTTTTTTCTTTCGTATTTCTGCATGCAGAATTTATGCAAGTTGTAGGCTAGAGTAGATTTTTTTTTTCTTGAAGTTCTAAATCGTACAGAAAATAGCTTTCTAGAAGATAACGCATCGATGTGATTCATACAATAGCCGATTGAAATTTTATTGAACGTCCCGATTAACAGACAGAATCTGGCATTTTTTAGTCTATTTATGATCAAGATTTGACATAAAATTTTAATTTTAATTAATATGAATCTTGTCGACATCTAATCTTTCAGAAAATAATTTTTTCCTATAAAGTCGTACATATTTTATTTTATTTTTATCCAATTGTCAAGAATACTTTTCTTTTAAGTTTTTTTTTTCTTTTTGAAATAAAATATTGTGTAGTTCAACGTTTGAATCATATATATTCCGGATGTTTTTAGACGATCGATAAGTATATGATAATGAGCGAGTGTCAACAACATTTCGATGACTATGATAAAGTGGCTATACTCGATGCTGGTTCACAATATGCTAAAGTTATTGATCGTCGAATACGTGAACTAGCAGTTCATTCTGAACTTTTACCATTACAAACATCAGTCAGCGAATTACTTGCACATCAATATAAAGCAGTTATCATTACGGGTAGTCCAGGTTCGGTGAACGATTTGAATCCGGTATATTATGATCCAAAACTATTCGAATGTAATTTACCAATATTGGGTATTTGTTATGGATTACACATGTTAAATAAACAACGTGGCGGTACGATTATACGGCAATCTGTACGAGAAGATGGTCAATTTCAAGTTGAACTTAATGTAAACGAATGTCCGCTTTTTAAAGATATGAAACAATTAGAAAATGTTTTATTGACACATGGAGATAGTATTGGACAACTCGGTGAAAATTTAATATCTATTGGTACCAGTGAATCATTTATTGTTGCATGTGCTGATAAAGAAAAGCCGCTTTATGGAGTTCAATTTCATCCGGAGGTAAATTAAACCGATTAATATAAAAATTAAAACAGTACTTTCATGTTTCACAGAAGACGATTGCTAAGATTTCATGTATCATAATTTTCTTTTCCTTAATTAAGGTTGATCTAACAGAAAATGGCCTACAAGTATTTAAAAATTTCCTTTTTGACATCGCTCATTGCCGAGCAACATTTACCATGGGTTGCCGAATTGAAGAAGCTTTCAATAATATTCGATCGTTTGTGAAAGATCAACCAGTTTTTGTTCTTTGTAGTGGTGGCGTTGATAGTTCTGTTTGTGCTGCTCTATTAACTCGTGCTTTGCCAGTTGAACAAGTGAAAATCGTCACTATCGACAATGGATTCTTACGACATAATGAAAGTCATGAAATCCGAACCACACTGTCTCAATTTGCAACTGTTAATTATATCGATGCTAGTCAACGTTTTTCTCAAGCAAAAACTTATGTTCGAGCAAAACCAAAATTATTATCGAATGAAAAAAAGTCAACATCACAACGACGCACATCAATAGCAACGAATTGTTTAAGTTTATTTGATGCTGATTTATTACTTGAAGAAACTTTACCATTAAGCGAAGAAATCGATCCTGAACATAAACGAAAAATTATCGGTGATACATTTATTAGAGTTGTACAAGAGTTTCTACGTGATAATAATTTTACATTTGATGATATTATTTTGGCGCAAGGCACTTTAAGACCTGATTTGATTGAAAGTGCATCGCATCTAGCGTGCCAAGGTGGCCATGCCGATGCAATTAAAACACATCATAATGATTCACCAATGGTACGCGAATTACGTAAATTAGATCGTGTTATAGAGCCATTAAAAGAATTTCATAAAGATGAAGTACGACAAATTGGTTTAACGTTAGGACTTCATGCTGATGTTATCTATCGGCATCCATTTCCTGGACCTGGTCTAGCCATACGAATTTTATGCATTGATGACCCTCATATGCCAGTAGAATCTTTTCCACAAACATCGTCATTATTAAAAACAATAATTAATTATTCAACGATGTTTGAAAAACAGGATGATTTATTAACAAAATTAGATAAGGTTTTTACTGAGAACGAAAAAGGCTTTCTGAAAAGTTTTACATCATCTGATAAACATGATTATACATCAGTATTACTTCCAGTAAGTTCGATCAAATAAAACTTCGAATTTCTTTTAATAGGATTTTCTATAGATTCGAAGTGTCGGTGTGCAAGGTGATGCTCGTACATATAGTTTTGCTGCAGCCATCAGTTCAAATGATGAAAATCCAAATTGGAATGAATTATTTATTCTTGCTCGAATGATAACGAAAGCCTGTCATGAAATTAATCGAATTGTTTATATTCTTGTAATTATTTTAAAAGATTTTATCTTGCTGCTCTTATTTGAGACATTATTTTAGGGTAAAAAAATTCTGGATTCCGAAATAACACAAGTTACACGTACTACATTAACGCCAGATATTATCGATAAAGCTCGTGCTTGTGATTATCATGCTATGATAATTATGAAGCAATACGGTGCCTATAATTCAATTAGTCAAATGCCTGTTGTATTGATACCAATAGAATTTGATAGAGAAATAAATTTGAATGAACACGTTCAATCCAATAACAGTAGTCAACATTCAGTTGTTTTACGTACATTTCTAACCAAAGACTTCATGACTGGAACATCAGCTATACCTGGCGAAACATTTCCCGCTGCAATGCTGAATAAAATGTGTGAAACAATTAAAAGCGAGGTACCAGGTATAAGTCGAATTCTGTACGATTTGACATCAAAGCCTCCAGGTAAAACGAAAAACATTATTTTTTTCTTTTGTTCTAATTTTCTTCTTCTAGCTACAACTGAATGGGAATGAAGATTAGCATTTATTTGATCGCGAATGTTTGAACCCAGTGATTTGACATGATAAAAATTTTATTTTTTTTAAACGTTGTATTGTCTTTATCTCACAACCAAAATAGTTCACCTACTTTATTTTTCTCTGAAAAACTTATCTCATAAGAATGTCAAAGCGAATGCATTTAAACATCAAAACAACCATCATTATATTGCCGCATTTGTTTGGATATACGTAGTGATTAGCTATTTCAATATTGTTTTTTACTCACATTGTGTTATTTTTTTAAATAAAATAATATGATACACATCGACTAGAAGATTCTTTTACTTTTTCAAAATACGCAATAAGTATTTGTTTTCTCAAAGTTCGTTTTGTTTTGCTTGCTATCAAGTGAGAATAAATAGTTTTCCGATGACAGAAGATTACTACTTAATTATTCTTTGTCAACTTCGCTTTAGTTTTCTGTCATAGAAAAATGATTCAATTAATTGCTGGTCCGATAAAATGTAATATAGAATACAAATGACGCGCATGTATAAGATTCTAACAATGAATCATATGTTGTATAGAAGAGGAGAAAATAGTTTGCTTGTGCCATGATGTTATCTATTAATAGTAATGATTGTCTCATTTGGCATGGGAATTTTTTTGGCTTCTTCTAATGTTTATCGGTTTTCAGGAATGTATCTGATGCATAGAAATAGTTATCATGGCAGTTGATTTAATGTATATTTACATTGAAATGATAAACCTGAAGAATATTCTCTGGTTGTTAAATGATAATCATGACGATTGGATGAATCAGAAAATTCACATTTAGGCTGTTTTCCTTGTCAGAAAATATTGAAAGAATAAACATGAAATAATACGTAGACTGTTTGACTTTACACTGTTACGTAGATCCATCAGTCCTCTTTTCTGCACGCTGATGATAAGACGTATATTGTGTTATCTATACATTGCCCGCTATTTACTAAAAGTTCAATCAAAGACAAAAAAGGTCAAAAAAAAACAAAACCAATATACTAATTACAATATTCTTAAGAAGTCTTGAATCAAAACGCCAATAGCGATGTCACCACGTAGAGGTGGAGACCTACGTGATCGGCGGAAAGGTGGACAAGACAATGCACGAATGTGCACACCTAATGTAGGAACCCCTCAACAACCAGCTACTCCAAATGAAGTACCACCAACTCAAGCAGCAAGAGCTGAATTAGTGATTGCACCACTGATATTGGAAGCAGATTCACTAACTAAAATAAAAATCAATCATCTCATAAAGAATCACCTTCCGGACGTTAAAGTCTCAAATATCCAAAACAAAATCGTTCAAACACATTTGCACTGTATGCAAATGATGTGAAATCATTCAATCATCTATTAAACGAGTTACCATCGGTGATCTATAAAAACGAACAACAGCAATCTACTATATACATTCCACACTCGAGTCAACGTGTTATAGAAACCCACGTCAGAAAATACGGTAAGTATACGACCGTTTACGGTGAAAAAACTGTATCTAAACAGACCGCATACGGCGAAAATACGGTATCGTTTACAGTGCCGTATTACTGCATCCAGTACTACGGGAAAATACGGACAGTTTACTGCCGTAAAGATGTCGTTTTCCTACCGTTTGCTTTCAGAAAACGGACCGTAAATGATATCCGTTTTGATCGAGCTGGGTGGGGTCAAAAAAACATTTTCGTTTTGTGCGAATGAACGTATTTCACTCGTTTTTCGTAATACCCTCATTTCAGTAGAGGGAACAAGCAGCTACAGCTTTTTGTCAACGATGTGCTACATGGAAATTGTCAATTCAATCTGTCAAAACAGAACTTATACAATTCAGCCCACGCCCAAGGGAAAACAGCAGTGTCCAAGGACTGAGAAATATGAATTCCTAATGTGCCGAGGAATTGTCAGTGTCGCTCTGATAATTCCTAGAGAAAATGGGAATCAACTATAGGTTCCCTCACAGTTCCACCATTCACGAAAGTCGCGATGTTACTGTTTTAAAAATAATTTTTGCATGAAATCATTGATTTTCACAAATTTGCAAGTGAAAATGAGTGTAAGAGCAAAAATTATCGTGAATATTCCATCTTGTTACCTTTAGTATGCAAGGAACTGTAGGAGAACTGATGAGCAATTCTTAATCTGCAGTCCTTGGACACCCTTCGTTTTTTTATTTAGACATCTCATCAATTCTCCCCAGACAAGTCCCCGGGGACTCACGACAGGGACTCCCCAGGGATTTCGTTATTTTGCGGAGATTCCCCGGAGAGTCGTCGGGGGAGAGTGGATTAGGGTTGTCAAACAAGTTTTACTTCTATCTAAGTTTTCAAACTGAACTATTGTGAACCACTATAAAAAGAAACTTTACAGAACGGACATAAGACACACGCCACGAGTCCTCTCTTTTTTGCGTTGTTTTTTCTATTCACAGATTTTTATTATTAGTATTATAATAAACTTCGATGTAGCCGAAAAACCATAGACGCATAAATGTTATCAAGCATGCTTTATTTATGCAAAGCGTTTATAGGCTTAAAATAGAAGTTGTTATGTATTGTCGAAATATGGGATATTAAAAAGCCATTCTGTATTATTTTAAGATTACTCGGAAAGAAAAACACCAATGAAAGATTAGTAATGCAGTCGTTGACTGAAAACAGTACGAATTTCAATTGGATCATGAAGAAATCGAGATTATATTTTCATTCCATTCGAGAAATCATAAACTCAAAATATCCCGAGTACGGTAACATTCACTACTATATGTAATACTAATGTTATGTTTATACAAAACTTCACCACTAATAGATACTTGACCAAAGTAAGTTTTATGCAGTCATCGTTTGGCATATGTAGAAGAAGAAAAATAAGAAGGGACGTACTCTTTCAATGATGCGATATTGAACATAATCTATTATATTGGTGAGACACGAATAAGACTTTTCACTACAACTAGTAACATACCCACGCTGTCTCCCATGTCGTCTATCTAGGTCACGAACGAAAGCACTTTCATTATCAACTGATCAAACATGGGAAAAGTGAGGACGTGATCGTACGTGAAGATAAGACTCTTGTTTCATGTCCACAGTTGCAAAAAATACGATTTATTCATCGAAGATCTGTTCATGCTAAAACTAGATTTTATAATTTATTATTTTCACTAATAAATGACGACGAGAAAAAGGAAAGAATTTTTCCTGATAATGATTAATTTTGTATTGTAATACAGTTACGTTGGCGTTAGTAATTTCGTATATTCTCGACATTGCATGTCATGTTCAATTTCCTCATGTGCTAATTATGATAAGACCCTCTGAAGCAATCTGATTCCTATTGTAAACTTGTGACATCTATGTAATAGATATTTCGAGTAAAATATATGCAAATTTTTCATTTTCATTATAAATTTTCATCTATTTTCATCTAATTATGAGATTTCTACTTTTTATATACTTCCTCCAATGTCACTAATTTACTAATGTCGATTGATCGATTGTGTGTATTACATTTACGTCTGTCTACCTAATAATGTCATCTTGTTTTTGATATATTGTTGTTTATTTACTTGTACCTTAGATGTACCACTCTGTTGTAGATTATTAGGTCGTTTTTTTCCCATGTCGTGTTAACAAATTAATAATGTTTCATCATCTTTTTCTTGTAGATCCTTATTTATTTTATTAATCATCCCTTGTTGTTGCTATTGTACAACCCTCAATGGTTCATCTATTTATCTTACCTCTACATTCTCCACTAGTTTGTTTCAGTCGTCGATGAACACATACAACGATTTCAATATTCATTTGTTAAATACCATTTTATCAGTACATAAAAAACAGCCATATCTTTTTGTTGTTAATCATTTTAATCATAACAAATTACAGTACAAATGGTGTTACCCCGAAAAACAAAATCAACTGGGATTCGGCACGAATTAAATAATAGTATAAAAAAATCTAAGGCGATAGCAACGAACAGTAAACAAAAATCGCTTCATACGAAACGAAAAAAATTAACGAAAGTAATATAAATTACAGAAAGAAAATGTTTCTCTTCAAAATAACTCATATGACCGATTTTCATTTTAGCGTGTGGATTTGAACGATCCATCAGCCAACACAATAACTTTACGTCGAAGTCGACGTTTAACTAATAGAAAGAAACAGTTATCAAATATACCTAGTGAATCAGCCTCTACATCAATTCTTACTTCGAATCCTCCTATTCCGACGAATTTAAATCCTATTAAAAAAAATTATCCATTACGATCACGTGTACGGCGTGCATCATTAACAAGTAATAATCAAATTACAACAGTAGCAACAGCAAATCGTCGTTCACGTATATCAAAACAACAAGAATTAATATCCAAATCATTATCATCGATGGGTCTCCGTAATGGTAAAATAGTTAATTTACGTTCAACCATATCAGGTCCATCATCACAAACAAGTGAAGATCTCGCAAATCCGACTCTTCCATTAATTGCGTTCAATCCAGTGCCACGTCAACATCAACCACATAATTCAACATTATCAACATCGGATTCGTCAACAAATTCATACTATAATAATAACAATAATAATAACGATTCCAATGTCGTGTGTCAATATCATTATTCAAATATTACAAATCATCCATCGTTAGATTCAAATAAACATTTTCCAATTCGACTTGATATTCTTCTTGATCGGCCGCCTGTGTCACGCGAAAAACAAGTTGAATACGGATGGAATCATGATGATCGCTCAATGAATATCTTTGTTAAACATAATGATCCTTGCACTTTTCATCGACATGTAAATAGATAAAATTTAATCTAAGCAGAAAAAACAAGGATTTCGTTTTTCTTGTCGTATTTATTTTAGCCTGTGGCACAAAGTACAGATGCTGTTCGATGTAAAAAAGGCTTTACTACGGGCATTCACGTGTGGGAAATCGAATGGTAAATATATAGATAATTTAAATTCTATACATAACATGTACATATCTTAGGAATACAAGACAACGTGGTACACATGCTGTAGTAGGAGTTGGAACAATCAAAGCTCCACTTCATTGTCCAGGCTATCAAGCACTTGTTGGAATGAATCAAGATTCTTGGGGATGGGATTTAGGTCGTAATAAACTTTACCATAAAGGTGTGAACAGTGTTTATGCTTCAACACAGTATCCATCGTCCAGTTCTTTATCTCCGACAACCACAACAACGTCGACATTGACTGATCCAGCTGATGCTCTAAATAACAATGGTATCTCGTATCCATCGAAATCTGATGATTGTTTTGTAGTACCCGATAAATTTTATGTTGTTCTTGACCTTGAAGAAGGAACATTAGCTTATATTGTTGACGGGCAATACTTAGGTGTAGCATTTAATGATCTTAAAGATAAGGGTGCACTTTATCCAATGGTTTCATCAGTATGGGGTCATTGTGAAATAACAATGCGTTATATCAACGGATTAGAGCGTAAGTTACAAAGTAAAATAGAGTTCGTCTAAAGTAATTTTTCTCTCTCTCTCTCTCTCTTCTAGCTGAACCACTGCAATTAATGGATACTTGTCGACGAGTTATACGTAAAAGATTAGGTCGAACCAATTTACATTTAATTAATCATTTGACATTGCCTACTTCTCTGCGTAATTATCTGGTCTATCAATAGAACAATATTTTTCGTTTTTCCATTTAATTGTACAAGAGAGACCAAGATGATTTAGAAAGAAATCAATAATTTTTTGTTCACTCTCTTTTCTAAGTGTGTTTTGTTTTGTTCAGTTTTGTTTTGTTCTACTTCTCCTGAGATTGAAACAAATCATACACAAGTTTCGTTTTTTCTTTTGTTGTTGTCACACTACAGTTTTTTTTCCTTTTGATTTTTCTCTCTCTTATTATTATTATTATTATTATTATTATTATTATACATATACATATATTACTTAAACAGTGCTCTGTATCATAGAGATAGATTTTTTTCTTCTGGTTTATCTTTGATTCTCTCTTGTTTTCTTTTTTTGTTTGCTTATTCTCCCACTTCAATCTCACATACACGAATCAAAAAACACAAGAAACATGATCACACTGAAATAAATAATAAACACAACATCTTTCTTTTTTTTTTGTCATGTACAAGTGTTATTTGATGTTTGTGTGGTGAATCTTCTTCTTTTTTTTTCCTTCATTGCTGTAAAAGAGTGAGCTGTGAATTATGGCATTTGTATATACATAAAGCAAAAACGGAAAAAAATCATATAAAAACATTGAAAGATACTTTATTGATTTGGCTATAATTATACTTGCAGATTCTTGTTTTTAGTGCTTTTCCCTCTAATTACTAAACATGACAACGAATACATTTTACAATCCGACAAAGCAAGATTTAGAGCAAAAAGTTGTTCTTCGATTTCATTGTTTCTTTTTTTTCCGGATAATAGAAAACGTGTGCCACTTGCTAATATTAATGAAAGATTGCCAAGAAAACGTCCGAATCATAATAATGGTCTAACAGTTAAGAAAATGGCACATCCAACAAGAACGTTTCGGACGCAAGCCGAAGCACTCGAATATATGAATGAACAACAACAAAAAAATGAAAAGAATAGTTACACAGGAAATATGAGAAATGAATTTGAAAAAATATTTTTCTTTGCTTTATTTTTTTGTTAGGATGAAATTTTATATTTGTTCAACTTTGAATCACAGCCAGGCGGAACACGACGATACCAAGTCGCCGATATTGATGTTTTTATTCATGAATATTAGTGAGTGTTGTTTATTGTCATAATAATTATTTTAAAACAATAATGTAGTCAATTGCCGGCGAATCAACGACACTGTTATGAAATCATCGTTGATAGTATAAAGAACTTTTCGATTAATGTTGATGGATTAAGCTCCTTTTTTTCTTGTAGAAAAACCATCGAAACTTTATTTTGATCTTGAATACGATATTACTGCTAACCCAACGATTGATGGACCTAAGCTAACAAACAATTTCATCCAGGTGTGAATCCATATCATTAGTTTTATATATCCATAACTATTCATATTACATATACATGAAGGATGTCCATACTCTACAGTTGATTACTTAGAAGAATTCACTTCAAGTTTTATTATTTGAGTATATACCTTAAAGAGAAAGATTTATACGTAGAATGTAAATTATCTGAGTTCTTCTTCAATCCTAAAGTCTGGACATTCTTAATGTATAGTCAACAGAATAATGATCTATTAGCTTTTTCTAGTTTGTACTTAGTTTTATGCGTATAAGAAGTGACGAACTGAATTATTCTGCTAAAGATGTACTCGTTCTAGACTCAACGTAAGTGATTGAAATTTTGAATAGTAAAAGCAAAAACAAATTGTTTTTTTTCATGCAATAGATCATCAAGAAAATTTAGTCGCCATCTAATCTTTCAAACTAAAGATCCATTCTTAGATAATCAAGCTGTCGGAAAGTTTGTGGATCTCATCCTCGAAGATATTCACGGCTGCTTAATCAATCATCAATGTGCAGCAACTGAAAATGTTTCACCATTCGAAAATCAACAAACATCATTAACGTTGGATTCGACGGTTTTCGCGAAGAATCTTCTAGTTTCACTCCAGCCATATCTATCTCGATTTGAACATTGTACATGTGTTGATGACGATTCACAACTACGTTTTAGAGATATTATTGAATTTGTTTTAAACAAAAATGGTAACAATGGAATAACATGGTTTTGTGATATAGGTAATTCTTCCACATTGAAATATTTTTGTAAGTCTATTTCAAACATTATGTTGTTTTTCATTTCGTAGGTGTTTACACCAAAAATCGTGCATTTCGATTATTACGATCTAGTAAATTTGATAAACTAGAATATTTTACTGTTGCACCTGAAAGTCAATGGAAACCACATACACAACGTCCTGATCCACATTTATCAGGGCCACCAACTGAAGCTGAACGACAAATATTCATGGCTTCGTTAGTTTATTTTAATGGGTAAATAAATAAATGAGTGATCGAAAATTTCATCAAGGCAACATTTGTTGATCCGTTAGAAAGATCCAGTGAGAATTCTTCGTGAGGTTCATAGAGTGGAAAAATAATGTCTGACGAGAAATCTCTAAATTAGTAATTTGAATTTTACTATAAATCTTTTCATTAATCGAAACCTTCACATCCATATCCGTTGGTCTTCTCGCTTAACAAACCCTATTCAGTATTTATTATCGAGACTTTCAAAAGAGTTTCTGATTTTATTTAACGACTTCAAAAATCTTCAACTAACTCCTGCAATGCGCAAACATGTTGTTCAGAAGACTACTTTCATTTTGCATAGTAATTCCATCTGAATAATAAATTCTTAATTTGTAGGCCCATTCGACGTTTTATTCACGTCGATGATGTATGCACAACTAGTAATACGAAATCTGTAAATCCACGTTCACAACAATCATCATACGTAATAGACGATCTCGACAAGGTGCGATTAGATTATCCTGAACTTGCCAATTTCATGGATAATGTTGCACAAAATAAAAACGATGCTGCAGGTGATCAACGTATGAGTCGTCTATATAAAGCTAAACATATTCAAAATGATTTTCGATGGGAGATCGGTTTCTTATATGCTGGCAGTTACAAATATTGTGAACGTATTCAACGGCATCATAAAAATAATAACATCTAGTAAATTCAAATTTGTTTTGCTTTCTTAGTTAACAAATAGAATCGAGTCTTTTGTATTTAGCTTTGTAGTCGATATGCGTAAAGGAACTTATCGGCAAAAATGTCACGATTCAGATTGTCAAAATTTTCAAGGCATTGAAAAGCCATTACCAGCAAATACAACACCATGGTTAACCGTAGTGAATCAAGACTGGGATAATATAAGTCCAAGGTCGATGAAAGAAACACTCTAGTGAACCAATGGAAGAAGAAATTTATTTATATTTTCGTTATGTATAGTGTATATTGTACAGCATTTGTTTGTTTGTTGATTATACTCTTTTTGTTTGAGATGAGAAACCTGGCCGAAAATGAGCTCATAAAATTTGTTTAATGTATTCTAGATGCTATAAAAAGTAATACAAATGAGGTTTTCATTTATATTAAGAAATTTTAAGAATATTACAGAAGGTAAGACTATTTAAGAAAAAAGAAAAGAGAATTCTTGTTTCATTTTTATTTATGATTCTAGAGAGACTACCAAAACAGAAACCTTATTGGTTAACAAAATCAAATTTAGAAATTCCCCATAAATCTCGCGCCCTTGTGGATATTATTCAATCATACAAAGCTCGTGCTAATGAACCGGGATTTTTAAAAAGAACGATTTTAACGCGTAATTATCAACAACGAAACAAGTGTGTCAATGATTTTTTACTTGTTGATTCATGATTAAATATATTTAAATATAGGTTTGCGGAGAAAGACTTTTTTGAACAAGGGCCGGACGTTTATGCAGCATCTCGCACCATAGAGTATGGCGGAAGATTTCGGATGAATGGTCGTCTGAAATGGGTTACTAAATTTGAAAAACCAAAGGGTACATTATCACTTAATTTAAACTTTCAATTAGAAGCTGTGGATCTCTCGCAATCAATGATAAATGTCGACGGATTAGATCATTATGGTAGGTGAATATTGAGGTAGGATTGTGATTTATTGTAATGTATATTCATCGAATGAAAACAACATACATACACTTCTAGAGAATCAATACTTTTCAAACGAAATTCTCGGATTCTATTAGAACCATTTGATAGGAAAAGTGATCCTAAGGACAATTATTTTTATAAATTTACTAAATCTCTGATTGTTTTTATCGTTTATCGTTAAGAAACAAAAGATAGAGTTTAAAATACTTCGCTTATGAATTTTCTAACTCAATGTTTTATTTTATCGTTTTAGTTGGTTGTGCAAATATTAAAGCTATGTATTTGGCTAAATGTCATCATGTAGATGATTGGTTTCTATCTAGACTTGCTGATGACTTCCAAGATCAATTATTATTTCTTGATATAAGTGAATGTCCATCGGTTGGTATTACTGGAATACTTGCTCTCTGTCGTCTTAAGTATGAACGTTGCTGTTATTTTATCTGAAGACTTCTATTATTGTTACTCTTTTGTCAGGTCATTAAAAAGACTTCGTCTCTACAATCTGCCTCCGTTCGCCGGTAAAGAAGTAGCAACCATGATCTTTGAAGAAAATGTGCCGGACTGTTTAGTCGAAGGTGTTGACTATGAAACTGCTGTAATTACAGGACTTTTAACTGCAGGTGATACACAAAATCAAGAAGAAGTAAAAATGATTGACACAGTTAATAATGATCAAGAGCATGTCGAGGGTCGTGCACGATAATCTGCTCGTCAGAACTAGAATTAGGTTATTGTTTTTTTTCTATGTATTCTAGGTCAATGGTCAGGTTTTTTACTGTATTTAAAATTTGGTTTAAAAAAAATAAACATTTTTATGTTTTCAATAAATTCTACTTTTTTGAAATCAAATCTCAAAAAGAATATTCCTTTTCTGCAGGCATAGATAAACCCTCCGATTTCGATATGCGATAAACTATTCATTCATGAAACAGATAGATCTCACGGCCGGCAGCAGTAGCGCTAATCAATAATATCAAAAAAAATAATTTAGTTATTAACAAGTGTGTAATTTTCCTGTTTGAAAATGATAGTATTTTAATACTAAGATTGTGTTCAGAATACAAAATGGCTTGCTCAATGAATTCATCAAGAATAACAAAATAGAATAGGACAATAGAATGAATTTGACTATTTTCTTAATCTCACAGATGATAAAATGGAAGGTTCGCAAGATTTTCAGAAGAACTTCAACAACGTGGAAGCCTCTGCAGCACATCGTAGATAACGAAGATGGAAAAAAATAGATTCAGCTTGAATGCGCAACAAAATATCTATTATACTTGCGTTCAAAGACGAATAACGAATCTTTTTCATACGAATGTTAGATGAAAAGTATATCAAATAGTCATTTTCGTGCGAGGAACAAAAACTAATACGTTAATGTATTTCTAACAAGTCAAAAAATAGAATAATGCCACCTGCTTCGATGAAGGACTGAATCAAAGAAAGAAACATGACGAAATAAAACGGAATCATTTTCAGTAGAATGCTGAATAAAATCGCGTAAAACTAGAATCGCAAATAGTCAATAACGTAAAAATAATTAGTTTAATTCTGTAGAAAATATTCTTGTGAAACTTTCTACTTGACTGTCTGTAAAATATGCACCAATCGGCGTCAGAATTATTAATTTTTCATGTCAAAGACACGAATCAGTCTCATGAGTAGGAGTTCTAATTTATTTTTACTGTATAAAATAATGAAAAATACAAGAATGATTTGCCTCCTTGATGGATGAATAGACAAATAATTTTTCTTCACATCAACAAGATTTTATTGAATGATACTTTTTAAAATGAGGATAATAGAAAAAAGGCACTTTTTAGAATAAGTCACAGATTCGTTCTCGTACTATAATGTGATATAAGAATAAACCCATTGTTCACAATAAGGTGCTTTTCCACAACAATATAAATTCGCCGTTAACAATCAACACAAGTCTAAAATATTCATTCGATCGTTTGAAAGGATTTCTTGTTTCAAAGATCGCATCAGAAGTATAACTAGCATTTATTCGATATGTCTCGACTTAGCTATTGTTGAATTTGTTCGATTCTTCCTATTCAACTCCTGTAAAAGAAAGTCAATGTGTCTGAGTGACTGTCACTCTTCATACAAACGGAAATTAATTCTTTTCTTCCTCAAGATTAAAACAGATGTTGTGCCACTCCTATCACTTTCCTTTTTTTGTTGTTGTAACAATACGTGCGTGACTGTACTATGCTAACTAAGTGAAACACGACAGAGAAATATTTCTTACACATATTGCTGTAGGCTGAATGAGTCATCATTTGCATATAGGCTTCGTTTTAGTCACACGCTACCAGTTGAACCCCTTTAGTATATGACTCACAGGAACGCGTATATTTTTTTCCAGAAGAAAAACAAAACTAAAATACATATAAAGATCTTTGTTATGCATACTTTTAGAACAAATTCACAAGCAGTACACGTGAAAATGTTTGACAAGATTTTTAATTAAAGCCGGGTTAGAGGAATAAAACAATATTGATTGTATTTGTTTAAAAAACGAAGAGACGAGACAGTAGAATTATAAACGTTCTCTATATCGACGCAGAAATTCTGATAGTACTGTTTGATTCGAATAAAACTCTCGTATGTCTTGCCCGTTTAATTGAAGATTAATGTTTGTTCTTTTTGTTTGTTCAGTGAGTAGAGTTTCAATGGACTTAAGTGTACGATTCATTTCTTCGAGTAATGATTGAATATCGTTCGATTTTAGATCAGCACTATTCGTTAAACGGTTTAGTTTAACGTCAGTTATTTTCCCATGAAATAATATATATGATATAAGAATAACTAATAAAATAAAAAGAGCCAGTCCAAACATTTTATCGGCTGATATACACGATGTCGAAGGGAAGCGACGATTTTTCGGAGAATATTTTTGTTCATCAAGAAGAGTTCGACGACTATCAATAGGTTCTACCGGCGTTTGAATAGCAATAATACCATCTTTAGCAGTTACGGATGTTGTCGTTGGATGAGCAGTGTTCGGATTGACAAATGCGGCAACGGGTTGTTCAACAAATTGATTATCATTACCCATATTTGACTAAATCTAAAGAAAATCTGAAACAATCATTGGCGTTTTTTTTTTCTAGCTATGATTATTGTACGACGCACATAGATAAATGAGAGAAAAATTTTCCTATTGGTCGTTACTATTTTTTCTCCTTCTTTCTCTGGCACTAGACGTTTTTTTCCTTCTCAGAAACGATAATAAACGAAGAGAAAAAAGCCGCTGAATTTCCTCGTACTTTTTGTCTTCATCTGCTGCATTCTCGCTCGTCCTACTCGACTCAATACAATATAGATATGAAGTGACTAATCGGCACATGCAAAAAAACAACAAATGGGGGTGATGCTCACACTAACATCGACGCATCAAAGTTAATCGAATAGTTGATCCTTGTATGCACCTTCAATATTCATATTTACTCGTCTTGTTGACGCTGATGCATGATATATCGTTGTCTAACTCATACAAAACTTAACCCTCACAATGCTTTCTCGCTCTCTCTTTTTTTTTATCGGTCGTATTGATCTTCGATGTGTTGGACGTATAGGCTCAAATATTTGATTTAGACTGTTAGTGTGCACAAGCATACCTCAATCAAATTGTCGAGAAACGTGATGATGTTAGTCTAAGATTGAATGAAGGTGATGCACATACATATATACATATGTATATATATATGTAAGCGCTGTTTATTTTCTCTTGTCGACGTTTCGCCTCATTGATCCTTTATATGTAGAAGAAAAAAAGTGAAAAAAAGAACCTTGCTTGAGTGATTAATAGATGTATCATATTGTACATACAGAACAGTGCTTGTCGGTCAAGTGTTGAAGTTATACATCTGATGCACGAAAAAAAAAGAAGGATACGGTTGAACTCAATATTGTCTAATTAGAAGATAATGATGCTGATGAGCACAGCAATGTGCGTATTGGCAAAAAGACCACGAGATGCTATTTCATTTTTGTTTTGTTACTCTCTCCATCGCTCGCTGTCTATACCTCTAGGATAGAAGCCTGAATAGGAGTCAGCTTGCTCGCTTTAGGAAAATAGTTCAATTTAAAGAATAGTATATAGAAACAAAAAAAAAGAACTTTCCTTCCTTATTCTGATTAAAGCTTCAGGCTCTATGCGAATGGGCTGTACCAGTGTATGACCACAACAAAAGGAAATTGATTTTTTTTCATCTAATTTAAACGCTCCATGTGTCTTACTTTCTCATCATTTCACATCAAGTCGAGTGGATCGACACTTAGCAACTAGTTCTACACTATAGTCATTACTCATCGACCAGTCCAGCTGACATACTTTTTATCCATTTACACCTTTCCGGCTGACATATTCTCGCTTTATAGTCGTTTGGATTGTTTTAGTGCATGTCACAAAAAAGATCTCTCCGATGGATAAGACAATACAGTAGTGATTGATTAGAATCTATAGGCAATGAAAGATTACCCCCAGGCGCAAGCGCATCTTCTTCTTATTCTTGCTTGACGTGAATGCCTGTATATTTATTTCGAGGTGGTCAACGGTTAATTACAATCAGACAGTAAAGTTGCAACACATGTGCTATTCATTTTTTTTTGCGTTCAGATTTGTTTGATCTCGTGCTCGCTACATACAACAGCGGCGGAATCGACAATTTATTTCCGATTATTAGTCTCGTCGCTTTTGCTTATGTTCGCTCTCCCGTTGCGGACAAGTAAAATAATCAATGATCTGTTGCTATTTTTTCCTTGTGTTTAGTTGAACCACATAGGAAACAAAGAAGAGAAATAGAATGTCCAAACTGAATCACATCGAGAGTAAAAAGGAAATGAGCACTTGCCACATGTTGGACATAGAGATAAGAAAAGCTCATCAATCAATAACGATACTGTTCTAATCATGAATTTCACTTGATGATATATCTGGTTTCATTAATATGAAAGTTTACCATTGTCTTTTCTATTTCTTTCGGTTCCGTGCATTTCATCTTTCGTTGAGACTGCTGCATTAATGTTAATAGCATTATTATAGTAAACAAACCATTAGAGTTCATTGAACTTGAAGGAAACTGGTCTTTCTTTTTTTTTCCCCGTCTGTATTCACTACGCATAAAATTGTTTCTAACTGATTAAGGAAATTCCTGTGGTATTCGGACGTCATATGATCAAGAATAATTCTTTTTTATAGCATAATGAAAACAGCTCGATGATTTTAATGAATGTAATATTTCAAACACCGATAGAATTTTAGTTCAGTATCGAAGGTGTTGATATAATTTACAGTGGCTAAGAAACTTCTAGTTTTTTTTTTTTGAAATATCGTATAAAAGAACTGTTAGCATAGTCTCTGTGGAATTGAAATGTACAACATATTGTAGTTGCACTTACTAATCACGAATAGATTATTTTTTTTCTCTATCAATTTTCGTACATATTTTTTCAATATTCTCTAGCTGAATTCTCCAGAGACATCATACAGAAGTAGTTGATAAGCTAGATCGAGATGTTATTCACATGCAATATTTGATTTTGTTTCATATAAAATTAGTAACAGAAAATATGTAGAATCAATTCCTAGACTATTGTGATGGAACTGATTTCTTTCATTGACTTTAGTGAATTGAATTGGCCAATAAAATATTCTCCCCGATCTTATCAATATCTACTGGAAAAAAGGTTTTAGTTGAAATAGAAATATAATTGCTGTTCAATGGTTTGCAACTGTCAGATGTTTTCGATCTTTGGTTGTTTTGAAAGAATAAATCATTTGCAATAAAAACTAGAAAGTAGCATAGAATCGAAAGCTAAGTCTATTGAAATCGGCTTTTTATTCATTTCAACGACAAATAAATGTGTTTTTAATTTGATGGGATTGACAACTACAAATCGATTATTGAAGTTAATCTCAACTCTAATTTTCTTATTATGGAGCGATACACACGCTTCTGATACCATCGTAAAATAAAAATCTAGAATATATAATTCATTCCTAAGGCCAACACAACATACTGTCAAGTTTTCATAGTATTAAAAATAGTTTCAAACATTTTCAATAAATATACCAAGATGAACAACCAGAAAACAAGAGTTTAATGTTATCATTTCACTCGAATATCACAGCGAAATTAATAGTGCACCTATAAACGTAGAAAGTTTCGATGTATTCATCTTTGGTGAATATGGCAAATAAAAAATATCTTCGTCTACTGCACAAACTCAAATACCAAGAATATAAAAAAGAAAAATAGCATAAAGCCTTTAAGGCCTTTTCTCTGTGATGAAATTTAATATTAGATTGAAAACAATTTGATGGTGCATATTAATTTACTAAATTACATGGAATGTGTGTAAATCAGACACTCTGCCCATTTACATTCGTTCTAGAACAATGTATTGAACTTTTATTTTACTTATTGCTTTTGTGCCTATTGTTTATTCA
The DNA here is from genome assembly GCA_905331475.1 of Rotaria socialis. Taxonomy (NCBI): domain Eukaryota; kingdom Metazoa; phylum Rotifera; class Eurotatoria; order Philodinida; family Philodinidae; genus Rotaria; species Rotaria socialis. Next base: position 99,766 of record CAJNYU010002713.1, read on the forward strand.
GTTGAGATCTATAAACAATGCGACGGTGAAGGATATACAGGAGCTACGGAGTGTGATTTGCCATGGCAATGCTTTTGACGATCTCGCTGGTTTTCATCATGCAGATCCAGCCTGGGAATGTGCTTTACCTGAAAAAAACACAGGAAAAAATTTGACCGACGATGAAGCAAACAATTGAGAACAATGCGGTGGAGAAGGTTGGAATGGAGCAACTTCGTGTGCTGATTAGCCTTGTGAGTCACGTTCCCAATGGTATTCTCAATGTCGACCAGATTGTCCTAAGAGATGGATGTGTTCAGAGATTCCGGATGAAGAAATTGACGAAGAAGAATTAGATGATTTAGAATTATATAATACTGAAGATTTTGCAGAAGAGGAAGAGGTGCCGACGAATTCCCTGATCCATCAACTGTAGATTTATATGCAGTACAACAAAAAGAGCAAGTAATTCTGGGAGAAGTTGATTTAGACGAAAATCCATTGGCCGATGTAGAAGAAGAAAGAGAAGAATTAATGTTACGATGTCACCGCAGAAACACAGGTGAGACTATTTCAATATCTAAACTATAAAGATAGAAAACTCTACAGACTATTCTTCTAAATAGTCAACATTTCATTAGTATAAAGGTAAAAACACTTATTAATTCTAAGGATGAACGACTCCAGCTAAAATTGGTTCTGCCCACGTGTACTCATTCTTGATTTATATGAATGAGAATTTTTTTAAAGGCATGTAAAACTCAATACGTTGTCGAATCTTCTAACACATTCAATTAAATTTTTATCTCTTCAATTTCCAACTTTAGATTTGTATATTTCTTCTTTTTTTAAATTTTAAATGGTATGAAAGTTCATATAGTGAAAACAAAAAAAAAACAAGATTATTATAGAATCTATTTAAACCCATCCTATTTTTTCACAACAATAGGATACTCAATTTTTGCTAGAATCAGTTTGGAAGCCATGATGTTAACACTCACTTATCTACTTGTTTTTGGGCCAGCCTTTGGATTAGCACAAACGGCATGTACAGCACAAAATGCAAAAGGAACTTGTATTGCAACCAGTTCTTGTAGTGGTACATCAGTGGCAGGTCTCTGTCCTGGTGCTGCAAACATTCAATGTTGCATTCCAAAAGGTACGGCATGCACCGCCAATGGCAAAAGTGGAAGTTGTATTGCTACGTCATCCTGTGCTGGTACGTCTGTAGCTGGACTTTGTCCCGGTGCCGCTAATATTCAATGTTGTGTTGCTGCTGGCGGTACATCAGGTTCTTCTAGTGGACTTTGTGGAAGTTACGTTGGTGCTGCTGTTAGCTCAATTAAAGGCAATAATAATGTGATGTATTCCGTAGTAAAAATAAGACAAGAACATCTGACTAATCCAGGCATATATTCATCGGCACCAACAGCAGCAGACAATACCATGACAACATCAACAGCTTGTGCTTTCGATAAGATGGCGTCAGTTGCTGAACATGGTGGTGTTACAATTACCGTTACTTCTGCTTTCTGAACAGTTGCTATAAAAAAAGACATGCAACAATAGTAATTTAGCTGCAAGACCAGGTACCTCAAACCATGGCCGTGGTGTTGCTCTCGACTTGAACACTAATTGTGGTTCACAAAACGATGCTGAACCAAACTGCAGTGGAAGTAGTGTTTATCAATGGTTGAAAAATAATGGACACCAGTATGGATTTAAACGTACTGTTCGATCAGAACAATGGCACTGGGAATTTCGCGGAGTCGGTGTCTGTCGTACTAGCTTTTCATAATGTATTTGATTGAAGTATGATATAAATGTCAGAACTATAGAAGCTAATTTTGAATTGCGAAAGCCCTTATACGATAAATGATTTCAATCAACTCGTATGATACAATGATAAAAAGATGATCTCAAAGTTCACTTTCATTTTATTCCTCGTCGTATAAATAAATAATAGAAAATATTTTGTAATGAATTATAACAAGATAGTGAAATAATTAGTTTGTGAATACAGTTCCTTTTACAATTGTTGTCTCTTGTAACATACAGGCTTGCATAGAGGTTATTTGATCAATCTTCCGTCGCAAAAAAGGTACAATCAATTTCTCAATGATAAATGTTTTTATTTCAATTGAAAAAATCGTAACTAATTTGAAAGATAGATAAAAATAAAAATAATCGAAAGCAAAATTCTTTTCAATTTTAAAAGTCAGTGATTGAATTGCTCTTTCGTCCATTTTATCATGTTTTGAGTAAAGATGTTTTTATGCTCAATTAATCATACACCATTGTATTTCATCGAATTCTTCATATCTGATTAAATTTCTTCATTTCTCATCTGTGATTCCATATCGTCTCACAATCGACTAATAAGAAAACAAGTTGCAAGCATGAATAAAAAAACATATCTGACTGTGTAAGTTGAGAGCATTCGTTTCAGACTTCAGGTGTATGTAAAAATGGAATCTATTTTATTCGAGAAACTAATCAAATGATCAATCATGTTGGGAATAAATATTTACTTTTGTAATCCATATTTCATCAGACCGGCATCTATCTATAGCTCATATGAGATTTTTAATCTTCTTCCGTTCTTCTATTATCAAACGAGTGAAAATTGATATAACGGGAAAAAATGGGCAGCCTATATAAATCTGTGTTTCGATGCGACAAAGATACAATCCTTTTCGTTTCAAATTAGTATCAAAGCAATGATATTAGCACTTACTTGTTTGCTTGTCTTCGGACCAGCAGCTGCATTAGCGCAAACAGCATGTACCAGCAATGGCAAAAGTGGAGTATGTATAGCTACTTCATCTTGTACTGGTACATCTGTAGCTGGACTTTGTCCCGGTGCTGCTAACATCCAATGTTGTGTTGGCGCCTCTTCAGGTTCATCTAGTGGACTTTGTGGAGGTTATGTTGGTGCTACTGTCAGCTCAATTGCTGGTAACGGTGGTGTCATTTATTCAGTAGTAAAAATAAAACAAGAACATCTTTCAACTCCAAGCATGTACTCAGCTGCACCAACAGCATCAGATAACACTATGACAACATCGACAGCTTGTGCTTTCGACAAGATGGCGTCAGCTGCCAAACAAGCTGGTGTTACAATTACAATTGCATCAGGTTTTCGTACAGTTGCTCGTCAAGAATACTTCTGGAATTGTTATCAAACAAAGGCATGCAATAATGGTAATCTAGCTGCAAGACCAGGTACCTCAAATCATGGCCGAGGTGCTGCTCTTGACTTAAACACTAACTGTGGTTCCCAAACGGGTGCTAAACCAAACTGTGCTGGAAGTGGTGTCTACCAATGGTTGAAAGCTAACGGTCACAATTATGGCTTTACTCGTACTGTTCAATCAGAACCATGGCATTGGGAATATGTTGGTGCTGGTGCCTCCCCTGCTAGTTTCTCATAATATGCAATGACACTTAGCGGATGTACAATTAATGCAATCTATTTGACGTTTACTATTTAAAAAATAAAAGATGTACATCTGTTTCGGTCAAGCAAATATTGTCCTATATTTTGTTTCATTAATGTTTTTGCGTAGCTGCTCGAAGAAATAACTATTTTCTAAGAACAGAGAGCTTGATTCAACCATTAAAAAGTGGTTATAAGCAGTCTTTGGACATTGCACGACTAGTGCAATACGTAGTCGAAAATTGAAACTACAGTTGCTTGAATGGTATATAGTTCTGTTCTTAATTGTACCTTTTATCTTAAAATGAATTTCTAAACACTGGGAAAATCAATCAAAGCAAGCATCTCAAAAGGATTTACTTCCAAATACGATTTTCTGATGTCGTTTTCGTTCGACATTTTAATCATAAATATTTATTATTGATGTATGTCACTTGAATATCATAATTATTCTAGCAAATTTTTATATGAACGGATAGAACTTAAGAACAAAATCAATCCACTTCTGTATCAAAGTCATAACGGTAAAAAATGATACTGTTCGATTCTTTAGATAAATTTCACAATACTTCATTAAGACAAAAATCGATTATTCATGAAATAAGCTTTCCACGTGTCGTGTGAAACTAGGGACAGATTTAAATTGTTTTTCTTTCTTATACATATTATTAATATTGAAGAAAAATGATCATCATCCAATTAGTAGTGTTACTTTTATGAGTGCTAAATGATGACTTCTGTAAAGCAATAGTAGTGCTTCTGTAAGATGCATATATGCTAACTTTCACCCTACGATGTTCGTTTGAAAGGGTGTGTGCGAGTGGGCGTGTATATCACCATACTTTCTAATACTCTAGCCAATATTTTTCTCTTCACTTCAAATCGATTGAAACATGTAACAGCTGTGTTTGTTTTTTTCATGAATTGATTTATATTGAAGCATTTTAAGGAATATTATTGTAAGCCAAGGATTGTGTATCAACGGTTGGGTCTCATCGTGTATAAGTACCATCTTATGGGAAATTCGATGTCAAAAAAGGTTGCAGAATCTAGAATATTAAATTCAATTGGTCTATCTCAAGGTACTTTCTCTCAACGAACGTCATTTCTGCTTATATTATCTGAAGTTTCTCGTCTTGTGTTCATGACACACAATTGAATGAGAATATTTTTTTATTTATACGTGTTTTGCCAGCCGGTTTGTAGATCTGAATACTACACTTTCATAGTTAACATCAATATATGAAAAGTATGCAGTATCCATATTTGTTAGAATGATTGGTTCATGCTTATAGCTACTTTAAATAGGTGTTAACAACATATCTATTTTGCATACTCTCAATTCTATTATAAGAAGAGATTTCGACTGCGTGATAACAGTAGTGTCGATTCTAATATATTAATAATTCAATTGTTGTAATGAATTATAATTTGCTGATGTAGACGTAAATTATGAAGTACATCTTTTTAACAGTGCAAAAGTTTTTGAACTGTATTTCAATGTGTGAAAAAAAATCTAATAAATCACTAGTTAGTATATATGAGTTTAATGAAAAATGATCGATCTCACTGAGTGCGTGTGCTAAAAATTAAAAATATACGCACTGCTAAATCACTGCTCTCGATATAATTTACGGATAAAGTTACGTATAGCTTTTACAAATTTTAATGAATCTCTCTTTTCATTTAGTGTTATTATTAGTTACATTTCATAGGGTATCCTTTCATGTCGGCAAAATACTGTAGCAATCTCTAATGTGTATCACGTAGCGCGTTCATTACGAATTTTGTAGTATTTTTGCCGATAGTAACTAGTCTAAATTTCATTCAATTCAATCTCTGATCTGTTTAATTTCTAACTTTAGATTTGTATCTTTCTTCGCTTTTCTTTTGATTTTAATTGGTATGAAATTTGATATGGTGAAAACAAAAAAAAAACAAGATTATTATAGAATCTATTTAAACCCATCCTATTTTTTCACAACAACAGGATACTCAATTTTTGCTAGAATCAGTTTGGAAGCCATGATATTAACACTCACTTATCTACTTGTTTTTGGGCCATCCTTTGCATTAGCACAAACGGCATGCACAGCAAAAAATGCAAAAGGAACTTGTATTGCAACCAGTTCTTGTAGTGGTACATCAGTGGCAGGTCTCTGTCCTGGTGCTGCAAACATTCAATGTTGCATTCCAAAAGGTACGGCATGCACCGCCAATGGCAAAAGTGGAAGTTGTATTGCTACGTCATCCTGTGCTGGTACGTCTGTAGCTGGACTTTGTCCCGGTGCCGCTAATATTCAATGTTGTGTTGCTGCTGGCGGTACATCAGGTTCTTCTAGTGGACTTTGTGGAAGTTACGTTGGTGCTGCTGTTAGCTCAATTAAAGGCAATAATAATGTGATGTATTCCGTAGTAAAAATAAGACAAGAACATCTGACTAATCCAGGCATATATTCATCGGCACCAACAGCAGCAGATAATACCATGACAACATCAACAGCTTGTGCTTTCGATAAGATGGCNATGTTGTGTTGCTGCTGGCGGTACATCAGGTTCTTCTAGTGGACTTTGTGGAAGTTACGTTGGTGCTGCTGTTAGCTCAATTAAAGGCAATAATAATGTGATGTATTCCGTAGTAAAAATAAGACAAGAACATCTGACTAATCCAGGCATATATTCATCGGCACCAACAGCAGCAGATAATACCATGACAACATCAACAGCTTGTGCTTTCGATAAGATGGCGTCAGCTGCTAAACAAGCGGGTGCTAGAGTTACTGTTACGTCTGGTTTCCGAACAGTTGCTCGTCAAGAATACTTCTGGAATTGTTATCAAACAAAGGCATGCAATAATGGTAATCTAGCTGCAAGACCAGGTACCTCAAAACATGGCCGTGGTGTTGCTCTCGACTTGAACACTAACTGTGGTTCCCAAACGGGTGCTAAACCAAACTGCGGTGGAAGTAGTGTTTATCAATGGTTGAAAAATAATGGACACAAGTATGGATTTAAACGTACTGTTCAATCAGAACCATGGCATTGGGAATATGTTGGTGCCAGTGCTACTCCTTCGAGTTTTACATAGAGAATGATGTTAAATGCATATGTGAAATTTGAAAAATAAAGAATGAATGATATTATGCATATCTACGTTTTTTTGAATAGTACATATATTTTTTTTTCGTATTTAAATATCTTCAAATTACTAAGAATTTCTAAGAACAATGTCTTTTGTATGTATTAATTTGATGGTAGAAACGATTTTCGAAAAAACAGATGTCAATAATTGACTCGCCATAATAAAAATAAAATACTTAAAAAGAACGACAGTATGCAAGTTGGAGATGATTGTTATGGATGCATTAGTAGCGATACTGAGTTTTGTAAAACAAAAAGATAATGTTGACTACTCATGAAATTTATAGCGACTAATGCAAACGATTATTTTGAGCATCGATACCACTAAACACGCAACTAATTAGAAACGATCGTTTGTTGATTATCGCAACTCACAAATGTTTTCCTGTGTACATACCAATGTTTTGAACAAACTGTTCGTAATGCGTATCACAAAGATAACTCTGTAATTACTATGGGGAGATCAGTTTATGTTTCATGATTTTTTTAAATATTGTTTTCCTCATGGAATAAACTTTCGGTGCTACGGTATCTGACTTAAGATTATTCAAGTAGTACACGTCGTAATCAAAGTTGTCTAACAGATTAAGAACAGGTTTTCTTATGATAAGATAGTGATTGTGCCCTTGGATCGTATATGAATGAAGAAGGATGAAGTAAAATGAAATTATTCAAGACTTTCAATTGGTTTCCTTTAAAAAAAGAAGTCAGCTTGCATCCATCTGCTTGTCTACAATGTGATTCATATAAAATCCTTCAAAATAAGAAATGCCTTTTTTATTAGCCAGACTCGAACGACATCTTCACAAGGGCCAAAGTACATCGTGAACTATAAACTAACTGTTCCGATAGAGGACGAAGGAGGAATCATCATCATTTCATTCGTTTACGTTCTTTCGTTTTTCCATTTAACTAATTACACTTCTAATTTATCTGTGCGGCGTTTGAATCGTAATTTTTTAAAATTCCTTCTTATTCTAATATTGTATTTATTCGTAAATTCCTATCGGTTCCAGAATATTCCATAGAAAACTTCACGGTAAAATATTGATTATATAACCAGTTCGCTGAGTGCATATTTCATCAGCCTGAACTTGAGGATATAAAACAGAAAAACACTGCATTGATTCGTATCTTCTTTTCAGATCTATTCACATTCTTGATCATTAAAAACAAAAGAAATGTTCGTTCAAAAGCGAGTATTCAATGCTTGTCTAAAACATTTAACACCTCGAATTAGTCATGAGCAATCATCAATAGTTCGAGTAACTTGTTTTTTTGCTTTAAATCTTTTGTATTAATTCTTCCCGTTTAGGCAACAATTCAAGTGCAAAGTGTTCGCCATAAAACGTATGTTTTCCATTGAATTTGAAATTATTATATTTCCATATGTGTATAGAGACTCACAAGATGTATCAAAAAATACCGGAGGAAAAGTCAAAGGCCATATCATCGGTATTGATTTAGGTACAACCAACTCATGTGTTGCTATAATGGAAGGCAAAACACCAAAAGTATTAGAAAATGCCGAAGGTTTGCTAAAGAAAAAAATTTTGATTTAATATGGAAAATTCGTTTTGACTTTAGGTATGAGAACAACACCCTCAGTTGTTGCTTTTTCAAAAGATAATGATCGTCTTGTTGGTATGCCTGCTAAACGTCAAGCAGTAACAAATCCACAAAATACATTCTATGCAACAAAACGTCTTATCGGAAGAAAATTCAATGATGACGAAGTTAAAAAAGAAATGTAAAAACCTCTTTTTGTTGTTGTTGCACCAAATGCTAAAAGGTTGCTATTCGTATAAATAGGCAAAGCGTATCATTTAAAATTGTTCGTGCAACAAATGGTGATGCATGGGTTGAAGCCAATGGGAAAATGTATTCTCCAAGTCAAATTGGCGCTTTTGTTTTAGTGAAAATGAAAGAAACAGCTGAAAGTTACTATGGTTCACCAGTTAAAAATGCTGTTGTTACTGTACCCGCTTACTTTAACGATTCCCAACGACAGGTAAGCTGAATGAAAGGATTAACATAATGAGTTTCTTTTGCGAGATTTATCAATTGAATTTTTCGACTCTTGTACGGCAACGTTTGGACATCTACATTGTTCATCAAGTAGAAAAAAAAGAGTGAAAATTTACTCCAGGGAATATAATCAGATATCGCTTCGAACTTACTTTTCGTATTAAAATAATGCATTCCTATAGGCAACAAAAGATGCTGGTCAAATAGCTGGTTTGAATGTCCTTCGAGTAGTTAATGAACCAACAGCTGCTGCTCTTGCTTATGGCCTTGAAAAAACCAATGATAAAATGTAAAATAAGAAGATTATTTATTAATCATGTATAGATATAATCTTATTTAGTATCGCTGTATATGATCTCGGTGGTGGTACATTTGATATCTCAATTCTTGAAATGCAATCAAATGTATTTGAAGTACGTTCAACCAATGGTGACACATTTTTAGGTGGTGAAGATTTTGATAATACATTACTTAAACATCTTGTTGCTGAATTTAAAAAAGAAGTACGTATCAGTGCTTGGCATAGAATTTTCTTATATAAAAATAAATCATTTTCTATTAGAGTGGTCTCGATATAACAAAAGATCCACAAGCTATGCAACGTTTAAGAGAAGCAGCTGAAAAAGCTAAATGCGAATTATCATCGGCTGCACAAGTACGCAGAAAAAGAATTCTTTTATAAGAAAAAAATAAATAATTGTGTTTTTTTTTGTTCGTCTATTAAGACTGATATTAATTTACCCTATTTAACTATGGACGCATCAGGACCAAAACATATGAATTGTAAAGTTACTCGGTCTCAATTCGAAAGTCTTGTCGCTAATTTAATTAAACGAACCGTTGGTGCGAATTGATCTATTTTAGTTATACAATAATCTTATATATTTCCTTTATTTAGAACCATGTAAAAAAGCTATCAAAGATGCTGATGTTAAACTAACAGATATTAATGAAGTTATTCTTGTCGGTGGTATGAGTCGTATGCCCAAGGTAAAAAATATTAATCTACGTTAATTGAAATCAAAATTTCTTGAGATCGACACTACGAGAGAGAGAAATTCTCCGAACACAAAATACAGATTTTAATTATATGTCTTATGTTTTTAAGTGAATCAACTCCAGATGAGTTGCGTTACATCAGAATTAAAGATGAAGATAATTGCGTGATGTCTTATGTCAGCTCCAGAAAATTGATAAAAGACTTTATACGTTAGCTACCGGAAATTTGAATAAGGCATTATAAGAAGAAAACATTGTTCCGTAGATTTTCATCTTTGAGTTGGACTTTTTTTAAATAATACTTTACTCTTTTAAGGTTCAACAAACTGTACAAGAACTTTTTGGTAAAGCACCAAACAAATCTGTTAATCCCGATGAAGCTGTTGCTATGGGTGCGGCTATTCAAGTAAGATTTTAATAGAAGTTTTCCTGTTATATTTTTCAATAATTATCTGCGTAGGGTGGTGTACTTGGCGGTGATGTAACTGATCTTCTTCTTCTTGATGTTACTCCACTTTCATTGGGTATTGAAACATTAGGCGGAGTGTTTACAAAACTTATTAACCGCAATACAACTATCCCAACAAAGAAGAGTCAAGTAAGTTTTTATTCATATTGTAGACTGAATGCATTTCGATTCTGTTCTAATAGGTCTTTTCAACAGCTGCTGACGGACAAACCCAAGTCGAAATTAAAGTACATCAAGGTGAACGTGAAATGGCCTCCGACAATAAAATGCTCGGAAGATTTAATTTAGTATGTTAAAATTTTATTTATTAAAAATTAATTTTTGTTTTGCTTGTAGATCGGCATTCCACCTGCCCCACGTGGGTAAGTGAATTAAATTTCATGAAAATAAAAGCCAAAGTTTTCATTCTATTCTATAGTGTCCCACAAATTGAAGTAACGTTTGATATTGATGCTAATGGTATTGTTCATGTTTCTGCTCGTGATCGTGGTACCGGAAAAGAACAACAAAGTAAGATCTATTGAAACATAATGAAAAATCACTAATTGAGGAACGTTTTTCCTTATAGTTGTCATTCAATCTAGCGGCGGTTTAAGCAAAGATGAAATTGAGAATATGGTGCGTGCCGCAGAAAAATACTCAGCTGATGATAAGAAACGACGTGGAATGGTTGAAGAAGTCAATCGTGTTGAATCAATTTTGCATGATACAGAATCAAAAATGGAAGAATATAAAGATCAATTACCAGCCGATGAAGTACGAGCTTGAAATTTCTTGTAGAAATCAATAATAATCGAATTTATTTTATTTTGTTAGTACGCAAAACTCAAAGAAGGCGCTACTAAATTACGCGAAAAATTATCCAATAAAGATAACGAATCAGTTGAAAGTCTAAAAGAAGCAGCTGATGAATTTCAACGTCAAAGTTTGAAATTATTCGAAACTGCTTATAAGAAGGTATGAATCGGCTACTTTATTTTTGTTGTGCTTATTGCTTAATTTTAGATGCAATCGGACCGTGAAAGTTCACAATCTTCATCCAGTAGTTCATCTTCATCATCATCCGAACAAGCGTCATCGGAAGACGATAAGAGCAAACAAGAACAACAAAATAAATAGGCAATTTTGCAATTATTAAGCTCTCCAATACCAACTCACTGTCTTCGTTTTTTCATGTGTTTATCGTTGTTTTTCTTTAGTTTGGCCTTCTATTAAAAAACAAACATCATTTCGTAATGAAATAGAAAAAAGAAACTGTTTTGGATCAAATATCTATGCCATAAATGATCATCAGAAATAAAGATTATTATATCTTAAAGATCAAAACAAAAATCATATAAATAAATTGTCAAATTTTGGCATAAACATATGGGGGCATAGCTCAGTGGTAGAGCGATCGCTTCGCATGCGATAGGCCGTGAGTTCAATCCCCACTGCCTCCATTTTTTTCGCATCTCACAAAAAGCATTTGTTGATAATATGCACGGCGACCTATAAAATGCTTCAAATTCTTTTGTTACAAGTAAACATGAATCGCACTTTTATCGTTCGTGACTTGTTTTCAAGTAGGATAAATAAGAAACCAAAAGAAGTTTCATGAGTGACGTTCATTGATAGTAAACACTGATTTCAAAAATCAACTAAACGGAAGTGCTGAAGACGATTCAGAAACCATAGATATTATGCCAGCGAATTCAAGTGTGACAAATCTTGACTGTGCTAAATATGACGTGGCCTTGTACTCGCAGATTCGTAATTGTATATTTGAGCAGATGCGTTTTAAAAACTGACCTCATTCTGCTGATTCACTTGTTATTGTAGTGCTATCTATACCCCACTTTCTGAATCCACTCTCGTGTTACTATTCGAAAAAATTCAATGCAATCATATTAATAGATCATTTATTGAAGAAAAGCTATTATCTTTCGTATTCAATTCAGTTTGTTCTGAACTTAAGAAAAGTATAATTAGCTTTTCTTTTTTGCCATCAGATATAAACACTAATGAGCACTCTCATGCATATATAATGGAAAGTCCGTTTCTACTTTTTTTTGCTAACAACGCACACAAGCTAATGCATCAACAAGAAACAGTATTAAATGAAGAGCATTCGACCATGAAATCTATCTATATTTTTATTAAAGAATACATAAATGAATATAATTAAATTTTTAATGATACACTGGAAAAATGACAATCACGTATACTTATACATAAAAGACAAGGATAAAATTGCACATAATCTGGAAGTTCATAAATATAAATGTTATTTATTGTGTGCTTTAAAATCAAGCTTTTGATTCCACTGGTCGTTGCCCTAATCCATTACTTGGTAAATTGTTATTACTTCCCGCACTCATATCCGCTTGTTTACCGAGATAGTCCCTGAAATAAAACAGAAACAAAAAACTAATATTAGTTTTTCATTCATTAAAATAAAAATCGGGCAAACGCAAGAAGAAGGATAAAAGTGCATTATATGTCAAATGAAAATGCAAAAATAAAATAGTAAAATAAAATAAATCAAGATATTAGTTGAAAACGTGCATCCCTACACCGTCATTATGTGTTTCTCATTAAAAGATCTGCCAATTGCCTATGAATTCGACGACATACATAATTATTTATTTTTACTCAATTAAATGACGAATAACTATCGTTAGGTTATTCTTTTTTTTGCTTACCAATTGTGAACCATTAATTTTTGAACACAAAGTAAACCTTGATATCGAACATTGGAATCTGGATTTTCTAATAGACGCATGATAATAACTTTGCCTTCGAGTTTATCAATGGCTCTAAAGTATTTTTGTTAAAAGGAATTCTATTTTTGTGCATATAATCAATTGACATACCTTTTGCCATGTGGATAATGTCGAACATATTCACCAATATCGTGTGCAGCAACACACAGAACTAATGGGTCTTTACTTTGTTCAAGTAAACGAAGAAGCATTCTAGAATATACGTATATATATACAGTGGTGTGCAAAAATAATTGCCGTTAGTATTTGGTAAAGCTACTCTACTGAACATGATGAATATTAAAAGGGTTTTTTTTTATAAATAGATTATACATACACAAGAGTACACAAATATAATAATCGATAGTTAGCTTTTTTCCTTCAGCCAAAAAAAGCAGTAAACACTGTAGCTTCATCGATACACTTAAATAGTTTAAGATCGTTTTTGCCTATGTACATGGCTTATGTGCTAGCCTAAAATGTATGTTTGGAGAAGAGTGGAAGAAGCTATGAACCACCTTTTGGATCAAGATCCAGTAGCTGGAGTTTCAGCTCGATACGATGTCTTCTCGGTTTTCAATCGGGAAAAAAATGCAACACAACCTTCTCAAATTTTGACCTCCATTTGACGCTAAAGATGAATTTTGAGAATTTGTTCACGTGGGACAAAATTTTATCTACTAGCCGATGTCTGTCTACTATCGAAATTTCAAGTCGGTCAGACAAGTCATTGTCGGGATAGTTAGACAATTTGGTCCGATCGCTATTTTTCCTGGCAATTCTACACACTGTGATCCTCCGTTTGTTTTTACGATGCTGTATCGTTGGACGCCATTTGTATTTCGTTAGATACTATGGACCTAGAGTTTCTTCAAGAAGACGATTTTCGTAGCACTACGATTGCCCTAGTCGTAGTAGTGTAATAGGACTGTTTGATATTCTAGAAAAACGGTAGATACTCGAATCGTGATGTCTCGCGCGCTACTGGACGACAATTTTTGAGGAGTCCCGCTCTGATTAAAATCTATAGCACATCCTTAATTACTGATAAAAGTTTCCGAAGAATCCGTTCATGCGCTTCACATGCATGACTCGAGAAAATGCGTAAGTGCAACGGCATTTTTTTTGCACTTTACTGTAAATATGTCGAATTTTCTTGCTACTTATAGAAAGCGGGACTGCTTACGGGAATGAAGAAAGTCAATTTGTCTTCAATGAAACATAAGATAAAGATTGACATTTTACATGTAGAACGTAGAAAATATATTATTCAATTTGAGAATGATAATTAATTGTTACAGTTACATTTCTATTCAGGTGATCGCCCATTAAATTTCTCTACTCTGTTCAGTGTTATTATTCAATCACTTTTAATTATACGTTTTCATTTTCTATGTGTAATTACCTCAATAATTCAAAATTTGTTTCGTTTAATTTCGCAGCATTTTCAATCCAAAATTTCTCTGATTGATGAACTGGTGTCCACGAAAGACGACCTGAACGAATTTCAACTGCATATTCATCAAACGAACTAAAATTTAAAAAAAGAACATTTTGACAATTTAATTTATTCGCTTTGCTAACGTACGTAACATCTGCCAGATTTCCTTCAAGTTTTTCTTTAATTAATTGAACATTATCGTTGATATCATCATCATCAAATTTTCGATTACTAAGTAATTCTAATGGTTTAACAAGTCGACATGCAATCATTGTCATAGCATTATCACGAATTATTTTGTCACTTTCGGGCTTTTCAAGTAGATTCTATAAGTACAAAATAGCACAATCAAAAATTCGACAAGAAAAAAACTACGAATTAAAACTTACTCTTAAAAATGCTACAATCATGCGTGTGACTTTTTCTTTTTGAGTTTCTGCAAGAATTTCACTGAGACGTGGAATGACAGTATATCTTCAAAGGGAATAAATAGAATTCTATTTTTGTTTTTTGTTCAAAACTTACTTGGTCATTATCGTAGCAATATTACGGTTAAATGTTAGTACCCATAAGCAAAATATCAATTGATATTGTACTTGAAAACCAACAGAACCATTATTCAATACGTGCATAATACTAAAAGTATTAAATAAACAACATCAAAACAATCTGTACCCGGTTGAGATGAGAAATATGATATCGTAGAGATTTTATCTATTTCGGAACAAATTAGTTCTTTTAGTTATACTCCATTTATTAGATCTGTTATCGTTTTTGACTAGAGTCTGCCGGAGGCCTAATTTTTTTATCGTTCTTCTTCAATACCCATTTTTGATGGTGTTGGACATAAGTAAATTTACCTTGGAATGCCATCAATAGCAACAAATGCTTCTCGATATGGTTCAATGCGTAACATCATTTGTAAACATCGACATACACTTTGTAAATATTCGTTACCCTATCATGAGAAATTTTTATTATTATAGACAATGACGGAAAAACCAACAACACTCACTTGTGGTTTGAGTTGTTCTTTTAGCCAAGCTAAATAATAGGATAAATCGGATGTTGGCATTCGTTCAGCACTCCAACAAGCAAGTTTTGCTAGAATTCGACTTGTCTATTTAAATAGAGTAAGTTAGTTAACGAAAATAAGATTGATTTTTGTTTTTTACTTGATAAACAACAAATTGATCTTGATTGGCAAACATATTAAAAAAATACGACCACAATTGTTCTTTTTTCATTTTAGCGTATGTATTAAATATTTCTACTCGACTTTTGTCTTCCTATAGACAGGAAAAAAAGCAATTGACTAGAGCGTTTAAATTTCTGTCGTTTCGATTAAAACTTACTCGAAGAAATTGATCCATTAATGTAAGTAAATATCTTAGTGTTTGTTGTTTAAATAATTTTGCCATTAATGTTAAGAACGTTTTCGCACACTTGAATAAGAAAATAAAATAGTTATTCATAATGAACATTTTTTATTTACTTGATTTCTTGTGTTTGGATCCGATAAAAGTTTAGTTCTTCCTTCTGCATTTAATACATCAAAATTAGAGATAAAGTCAAAATCATCTTTGGTTATCATTTGCCCTTGGAAATATGATGGCCATTTAGGTTTTTGACTCATTACTTCCTGTGCTTGCTTTTGAAGATGACCAATTGCGTCAGACACTAAAAGACAGAAAAATGAATTCAAAAGATCTTTATAATGAAAATGAAAATTTATACTTGATTCAAGATCATCAGGTAAATGGTGACTTGTTTTAAATTGATTAATATCATCACTAAGACGTCGAACTACCGCATCCTTTTCTTGAGTTAAGTGAGTCATTGTAGACTCTATGCAAACAAAATAATCGAACTAAAAGAAAACTAATATACTAGTAGTACATGACAAGAAAATAATGACGAGTATAAATAGAAAAGACAAATTATCGAGATAAAGTAGTGTCACTCTTCTTTTTTTATATGGTGATGATGTGTGAAAAATTGTTTTGCAAAAAGAGTTTAGTCGTGATGACTATATTTAGTTGGTTAAACTGTTAACCAATAAAAGAGGAGCAAATGTAGACAACAACAACAAAAAAAAAAGTGTTGAAGAGATGATGCTGGCGCACTCTGATGTTCATGACAATGAGAAATAACAATGTGCTAAAGAGTTTCAGCAAGCTTTAGAGATTCAATCAATAAAACAAAACAAAACAAAACAAAAAGTATCTATATCGACGGGCTACGTCTTAATTGCGGACACTTTTCACACCAAATAGTGAAAAGTAGCCGCATTTTGGAATGTTGAATATAGGTTATCTCATTTTTATCGCGTTTCCAAAAAGCGGAGACTTTTTTAATTAATTAGTTATTGTGAAATAAGATCATGAGATATGTATGATTGATGAACTTATAAAACGATGAGAAATAACAGGACATTTCATTTGATACAATAGCTACAAATTTTACTTTCTGAACAACCCAAAAAGGTGAAAAAGCAATATTGTACAATAATTACTTATATCGAATGAAACGTGAAACTCAAAAAGGTGCATCTTTATACGTTTGTACAAATAAATCTTGTACTCGAAGTGTTACTTTACAAAATGATACAATAATTAAAAGAGTGTCCGCTTTTTGGAAACACGATAAAAATGGAATAGCTCATATTCAATCATTCCAAGATGCGGCCAGTTTTCACTAATTGTTTTGAAAAGTGTCCGCAATTAAGAAGGTACGGTCTGTGTATCACATATGAATAATCAATTAGTTTTTTTTGATTGTATCGGAAGAAAAACATTCGTGTTTAAAATGAATCGTAATGTAATCAAAGCCGTAGATAAAATTTTCAAATGCGTTATTAGTACGAGTTTTATTACAGTATGCTTTCTAAGTTAATTTTTCAGTGGAAATTGCAAAGCCTGTTGCTTTTATGTGACTGAAGTGAGTCACGTCATCTCAAAACAAGAAGAAGAATTTCTACCTACAATATCTTCATAACAGTCAGTTAAGAGAACGAACTCTTTTCAGGGTATTCACAGCTCATCTCGGCAAATAGTCTCGTAACACAAGTGACTAATTAGTGGCGGGTCGTCTTGTATAAATCCTTTCCGGTGTTGCTTCGATTCGAATCAAGTAAAGAATATGTATAGGATTGGCTACAAGACAAATGCTGAATGAGTGAAACGATTTTATTCTGCGATAAATTTTCTATTTAAATGTTGTTTAAGTTTTGTATTCTTTCGATTGATTGCAATTGTTATTGGCTACATGTTACAATTAGTCATGTTAGACCCCAAACAGACCAAAAAAATAAAACAGAATTAAGCAACGTGATTGGTTAATTCACACTTAAGTCATCTTTTTGAGACGATTTAGTGGTTAATTCTGTTTTATCTTTTTGGTCTGTTTGGGGTCTAAGACCCCAAACAGACCAAAAATTCATAAAATTTAATTTTGTTTTAAGTCAACAGCGGTCCACACTAAAGCATTAAATCACCAATAGAGTATGAGACAAGCCTCTTTCGTGGATGCGAACTGCATCGTAGAAAATGTTACTGCATTGACAGGCGTCGCTATCGTATGTGCTCCAGTTAATAACAGATTATCTTAAAAAGATTCGTCACAAACTTAGAATTTGTTGGGTCAGTAAAGATGAGAAGTTAATCAGGATTTTTTAATACTAACTATATTGTTTATCAACAAAATATTATTTCTAGAGGTCTTTTTTAAAAAATAAATAATATTTATTACAAAAACCAAATCAGAGCACGAATAATTTATTCTAATGAAGCGAAAAGATATATCAAATCATTTTTAAAACATGAATAAGTTGTTTTTCTGTGCAAAATACGACTGAAGTTGTATGAAGCAGTCGATATTTATCTTTGACGTCGAGGAATATCATGGCCGGCACTGTTCAGATAGACATGCCTGTCTGAAAAAATGTATATATATGAGACGCCACACATGTTTCTTTTATTGGTGAAGCGATATAATATATGATTGGCGCATGAACGTTAAGTCATCTCTTTCTTTCGAGATGACTTATTTATGTTTTATCGTTTTTAATCATCTCATTGGTTAATTCAGTTTTATCTTGTTTGGTCTGTTTGTGGTCTTAGACTTATTGATAAACTATTAAAACAACATTGATGTTCGATCTATGTTTAGAAATGTTTGTTGTCTCTCTGTGTCGTTGGTTTAATAAACAGTTATTGTATGACATAGGAAAGAAAAGAAAAGCACGAAATGAATGTGACCTTTTTTTTTAAAGAGAAATCTATCTTTCGAACGGTGCAGTTCAACATAAACCGATCGGTTCATTCTTTAAACAAGGATTACGCGATGTCTTGCACATCGTTTTTTTTTACTTCATCTTTTGACATTCTTATCTTTTTCTTGTTGATTGTCGAGAACAATAAAGGACCTCAAGAATGAAAATATTGGAAATATGCAACTGTTAAATCATAATCAACGACCCTGGAAAAGTAAGTAAACGTTGAATATAACCATGTCACATCTAGCTAATATTTAACAAGAAAAAAGACAATCGAAAAAAATATTAAATAATAAGAAAGTAAAAGAAGATAGATCCTAATCATTTGATAATCTTTTTCTCTACATAACAAATGATTATGATTCTTAAGGATTTCTATTTTTTCAATGGTAAGAAACTAAATCTAGGATTTTACAGGCATTTATCTATTGCTTATAGAATTATTATTAGGAAGCTTCTTCTTTTGTTTTCTTTCAGCCTTTAGTTTCGGTTTTACCATCGTCATTCTTACGAGTTTTCTTTTCGAAAACATATTAGCTGAATATGATTGTTCAGCAAAAGACGATGGCTGGTATTATGATCCCGAATTTTGTCACATCTATTGGCGATGCATACATGGCGCATCGGAAGAGTTCGAATGTGCCAGTGGTACAGCATGGGATCATCATGAGAATCGTTGTAATTGGCTTGATAGTGTTGATTGTTCACGTGCTGAGAAAACAACAGCTAAACCCATAGCTGATTATGATGATGAACAAGAACTAGCAGAAGAAAATAATCATAATCATAATAATGAAGATGATGATGAACCACCGATTGTTGTTGTTAAAAAGACTAAAAAGAAAAAAAAGAAACAAAAAAAAATCGAAACAAAATTACGAAAACTTGATGCTGATGAGAATGAAGGCAAAGATTATGAGATTTATTTTGTATCATAAACATCTTATCATCGGGTAGTGCATGAATGCTTGTATTTATTCGAATTTCTATATTTATCTCTCTCTATTTATTGAACTTCTTTTCCAGTTTTTCTTCTAATTATTTCTCAAACAAATTCATATTCATCTGTTCCTTGTACTGGAGGCGACGGTTTTTTTGCGTAAGATATTCTCTAAATAAGAAAGTTCTAAGAAAAAGAAAATCCTATGCATGATTTTTATTTATTCATCAGTGATCCAGAATATTGCACGAGATATTATCGATGTTCGCACGGAACGGATGAAACCTTTGAATGCCCACGAGGTACTGCATGGAATGATGAATCCAAATCGTGTGCATGGGTTGATCAAGTTAATTGTGATCAAAAAAAGCTAGGCTATTCGACGAGCACTCCTAGTGAAGGCATGAAAAATTCTTCGAAAAATCTTGATTTTCAAAAAATCATTTTCTTATTCCGTGTGTTTCAATAGATACAACAACAACACGTAAAAAATCTGATACAGAATCGGTTCTATCCGATACAAATGCAGGATCAACGAATGGAAAAGATAATAGCGGCAATTCACTAGCTATTGAATGTCAACCAACGGGCATTTATTCAATATCCGATCCAACTGAATGTAATTCCTATTATCAATGTGATAAAGGCACACGAACAAAATTAAGTTGTCCAGAAAGAAAATTATTCGATACAGAAAAACGTGAATGTAATGACCACGAGCGAGTAACATGCGGAGCGCGAGCTATTAATCTATCTGATAAAAATCAATGTAAGTGTTTATTGAAATCTTTTAAATTGAATTTAAGAACGTAAAATAAAATAGGCGTGAATAAACGCGATGGCATTCATCCGGATCCAGAACGTGACTGTCATTTCTACTATCAATGTCTAGCACAAAATAAAATGCGTGAAGCTAGATGTCCAGGCGATCAAAAATTTAGTAGTTATACTGGAAGATGTGGTCCAGCAAGTGCTGCTCCAATACCATGTGGTTCCTTTATTCCTGGGAGTGCTGCAGCGAAAAGTAAGCTTTTCCTCATATTCATCTACTAAATTGACTTTTTGTTCTTGTTTTTATAGATCATTGGAATAGTGGAACTTTCATTCCAATCTTTTTAACGATGGTTCTCGCCGTTAAATTGAATTTCCAATGAAACTTTTCTTCTCGTGTTTTTTTTTCTATTCTAAATGCTTCCTTTTCTACTATCATTGTATGTGTGTGCCTACTATTGCGGTAGTTTTTTGTTCAATAAAAAGAATATCATTTAAATCGTTACATTTCTTTTTTAAACGAAATCATCTAATCTTAGTAAGCCATTCAAAAGAATAAGATTAAATCATCTGAGGCCCCAAAAAACTTTCAGTTCATCATTTGCTTGTCTTATGTCAATGATTATTTACCAAACAACAAAGATATGTGCAGTTACATCATTGTCGGCAGCCCTGCACATGCGTCCGTTTGTTGTGCTTTCGGTAAGGTGAGGCGACATATCGATGAACGAAGAAAAAAAGGAGATCTAAAACCTCAAACAAACATAGTATAGCATTGTAGCGATTACATTCGCATAGTTTATTGTTTGGATGTATGTGCGAGTCCAATTAAACAAATACATGTACATACATTCCCTATTAAAGAAAAAGGTTAGATGAACAACACAACAAATGACACGTTAGAATTTTAAAGCATATATCATACTTGCCAATGAATATATGCGTAAGAAATGGATGAGCAATGTATAGGGCAACATCACGGTGTCTTATTGTTTCTATAATACGTATGATGGGCTTGGCTTTTTTGAGTTTCTAGAAATCAAATTGATTTATTTTAGTTATTTTAAGCGTTTTAACAGATTCTTCGGCATCAAATCTACGATGGAATATACAAAAACAAAACCGTACATCAACGAATTCGAATGATAATATCTTTCATTATCAATCGACTTTTTCGACGTCGTTACAGAATTCGACTATCGTCGCTCAATATCCGATAACAAAACCTAATTCTTATCTTTATAATCCGGACGAAGATGAGGACATTCTATCAGGACGAATGAAACGAGATGCAACTCCATTTGTTTGTAAAAGTAAAGTTGTTGTTGTTATTGTTGTAATTCTTATTTTATGTTTCATATTTTAAGCTGATGGTTATTTTCCTGATCGACAAAATTGTCGAATCTATCACATATGTACATCAGGTGTTGATACAGCTTCTGTTTGTGGTGAAGGTACAGCATGGGATCCGGTCAAGAAAAATTGTAATTGGGAAAATACTGTTGAATGTAAAAAAGGTCTTCGTAAATGGGATCAAATCACAGATATTCGAGGCGGTAAAAGAAACGTTCACGTCCGGATAATTGCCTGCACACTATTCATTCTTTTTTTAGTAACTCTTTTTGCTACTGATCCGGCAAATGCTTGGCGAATGAAAAAAAAAACAACAACAACTCGTCAACCAATTAAAGTTGATTCTAATTTTACGTGTGAATATGATGCTGAAGGATATTTTCCGGGTAATTTTATGTTGCAAAAAATCTTCTTTTCTACAAGTATTTAGCAACTTATCTATTTTTTAGATACAAAATATTGTCATATCTATCATTTTTGTGGTATTGGTGCACATACAGTACTGCAATGTTCGAATAATCTTTGGTTTTCAACAGAAACACAAGGATGTGAATGGCCAGAGAAATCAGATTGTAAGTTTTTTTTTTGTGTTACAATATTTCGTTCTATTTGAAAATTCTGTAGGCAAAGCCGCTTCTTTACCACCATCATCAACTACAGCAACCAATACCCTTGATGGTGATGGAAATCCTATAACAACTCCTCGACATTCTCCACCAAATACTGTCTATTTGCCTATTGAATGTCCAAAGAACGTTCAAGGACATTTTCCTGATCCATATGATTGCTCAGTATTTCATTATTGCAATGGTAAATAAAATATTGATTTCTTTAATCTTATATTGTATTTTGATTTCTTAGGTGGTATTGATAGACCTTCGTATTGTGATGCTGGTCTTTTCTGGAATAAAAGTAAGTTGCATACGGTTCGTTATTGTTCTATGTATTTTCTTTTTTCAGAACACGGTTGTCAATGGCCTAAAGATGTTCCTGAGTGTAAGAGATTTTGTATTATGTTCGCATATATGTTTTTGTTTCTTTTTGTGAAGGCATAACACATAAATGTCCAGCTAATGGACAACGCTTACGTTTTGTAGCTACTCATAGTTGTTGTCATTATCAAGAATGTATCAATGGTCATTTGAAAGAACAAGTTTGTCCACTACATAAGCTTTATTCGGTTGAAACGAAAAGTTGTGAAAATTTTCAAGTGGTTGCTTGTGGCTCAAGAAAAAATTGTATCGATCCATGTAAGAGCTGTTGTCTCATTTTTCATTAGAGTTGTTCATGAAAAGATTTTTTCCGACCTTGACTAATGTGAGAAATCCTACGAAATTGAGTTGAGACTATGTACCTTGAAAAGGATTTTTTTTCTCTTAGGGTAATTATTGCGAAGGTATTATACTGATATGGTTTCGGTTTTTAAATAAAAGTCGTATCCTTCGCCTCAGAAGCACTAAAAACTATGGTTTTTTATTAGAATTCTGCACAAAAACGAGCCTCAACGATAATAATACCGTTTGAAATTTTCTCATCTTGTCATTCCTTCGACATATCGTGGGCGTCTGAGAACCATGAGACTTATTCAAAAAATTCCATGAAAGAGTACGGATTCTTCAGTAATACGCGCTATGGAGCTGAACTGTTTTTAGGATATTAAAAGCTATCTCTACTGAAAGGTACTTTATCAATTAATGATTTTTTTTCTTGGGAAAAAAATCTTCATTTATTTCTTAATTTTACCTACCCTTGAGTTTGCTTAGGTGATTATGATAACTCTCCATTATGTCCATTTAAACCTGTTTGCCGAGATAGACCGAATGGTAACTATGTAGACGAATATCGGCCCAATTGTCAATTTCATTATACATGTCTTGAAAGTCGTACATTCAATTATACAGCATGTGAACATGGTTATCGTTATTCTGTTCCACATCAAAAATGTTTACTTGCTAAGCAAGTCAAATGTTTAGGAATTCGTTTGCACGATTCAATATTATTCAAATTTTTTCTTTTTTGCTGGTTTTTCTTTTCCGAATTCTATTAGTGAAAAGTTTAATTATACATATACCTCTATATATATATTTATATATATATATATTTATTATGTTTTTTTTTCTTTGATTCACCGAATATTAACGAGTATGATTTATACAAGCATGTTTGACTAGGGTTGCGTTTTTTAGAAGAAAAATAATTTTACACAAATACATATACAAATAAATGAATATTGCTCGAGCACAAACTATTCTTTTCAAGACAATGTACCATTCAATGTTGTCGGTCGATGTCGACTGGTTGCATGATGAAGATGTAGAGAACTGGATGATGATGTACGCGAAAAATTTGATGCAGAATTTAATAATGCTGATGCTGGCGGTAAAGTAAAATTAGGATTGGACGTTTCACCGATAAAATCATTTAAACTTGCTGAACTAAGATCTTTCGGAGCATGAGCAACGGACGATTGATGAGACCATGGTTGCGTATAATAATTTCTTGGATCAGCCATGAGTGCTAATGACGGAGGTACAGGCCATGGAGTCATTGGCCAATAGTTAGCTTGATTTTGAAATGAATGAAATAAATTTTGAAACATTTGTTGTTGCGTTGCTGGCGGCGGAGGTAAAAATTGAGTCGGATTCATATTTGAATGGGTTTTCTTCAATGATTTCGTTACATCATTTCCTTCGTCGCTGGTTGATTTATGCGAATGACGAGAGATTTTAGTTCGTGTTGTTGAAGAAGATGTACGCCTTGAACGTTTTTTTGTTCCCTCAGTCTGAGTTTCTAATTTTAATGGAGCATCAGTTCTACAAGGAGAATATATTTATTATAAAAAAAAAGCAAGAATAGAAATAGTCTACATACAATGTTACATTTGATTTTGATAAATCGATTAATTGATCGTCGTCGGATTTATTTTGATTTGTTTTTGATGTATGAAGAGGTGAAACTGTTGCAATGGGTTTTGTTAAACGTGATGTTACTGGATTTGCTAAAGATATTGATGATGATGATGATGATGAATTATTTGTTGGCGTTGATGGTTCATCAGCTGCTAAAAGTTTATTAGCTTCTTGAATAACTTCCGAATAGGAAAGTTGTTTTTGCACGACAATTTCATTTGGATTTTCATTTTCCGATGGAGACGAATTTAATGGAATCATTGAAGTATTCGCTGGTAATAATGGACGAATTGTTTTCTCTTCTTTGATTTTCTTTTTTCTCTCTGGTTTCGGCTTTTTTGTTAAAGGTTGATCATTTAAATTTGATCTATAAAGATTAAAAACAATAAATCATAAAATAATCAAAAGATTTAAATGCTACTTTTTTGGTCTTTTTTTCGATTTCGAAATGTCACCAATAGAATTCATCGAATAATTTATCGGTGTTGTTATAGCAAATGTTTTACAATCAAGCAGCGTACATTCTTTTGGTTTAATTAATTGTTTGGTTTCATTGCCATGAAATTGTTCAGTAATCGAATTATTTAAACTAATTGTTCTTGCTTCAGCTGGACTGAAAGGTGTTGTATGAACAAACGAATTTGGATTACTATAAATATTAGTAGTCGCACGTATAAAAGGTGCAGGCTTCGGTAAGACCTAAAATAGTCAGAGCGAAAAGAAAAACGATTTAACAAATTTTTTGCATTTTTCGAACTTACTTTAGTAGGAAGATTATTGTCATCAAAGGATGTTGCTAGATTAAAAATACTGCTTGTAACAGGTTCAAGAGTTGTATCATTTTCTTGTTCAACTTTGATTAACGATTCATTTTGTTCACGTTCAATAATAATAACTCTATAGAATAGATGTAATTGTTTACATTTTGGCTGTTTACTTTGTTTCCATGAATAAATATGATTCAATGTTAAACTATCTAATAGCACCTTTTGCTCGTATAATACATCGATTTGATAACGTGTTCGTTTTGATAGAGGTAAAACTTTTTTTAAATATTGTTTTAATATATTAATTGGCATATTCGAAGAGCATTCAATAAAAAATAAATGTAATTTGGCTTGAAAATCTTTTAAATCACTTTCATTATATTCTAATGTAACATAAATATTTTCTTTATTGTTCAATTTATTCTTCTGTTGAAATAAACAACGTTCACTTAATTCACCTAATTCTTCTTCACGACAGCCCATTTGTGATGGAAGAGTTTTGGAATATTGTTCGAGTAGTTTCACTTTACTATCGGGATTCGAATCGTAATATGTACGTCTTTGACACATTTCACGTTTAAATAACGATGGAACTAATTTATAAACAATCTGTTGTAGCCAACAATCTTTTGTTACGCCAAGCAATGGATTGGCTGGATGTGGAACTGTTGAACATACAGGACATGCTGTATTTTCGTCATTGCCGTTAAAATATGAGAATATACATGAACGACAAAATGAATGTAAACATTCGTTGATTGTCCAAGCATCGATTAAATAACCCGAACATAGACGGCATGTTAAATGTTCGTTTATGAGATCGAGAGTTTGCTTTTTTGATGGTATCATTATCTAGAAAATATTCTGAACAAAAGCTTACGTACGTATATTTTATGTATATATATAAGTGTATCTGACGAATGCTTTGGACGGTCAGTCAGTCATCAAATGAGGGTAAAGAAAAAGAGAAGAAAAAAAAATGAAGGAGAGAAAAAGAGAAGGACGATGAACTTGCTGTACAGACGCGTTCGCTCGCATACAATGGATATGTATTCAACTTTTTTTTTTTCTTCGCCTTGTTGTCCATTTATTCAATGAGATGAGAAGAGCGTGCGTATCATGCGACCGGAATAAGAGGAGAAAAAGAAAACTTCTCGTCTTTTTTTTTCTAATACACACGCAGATGTCTTTTCTTTTCTTTCCTTTGAAAAAAAATACCATCAACGAATGAAATGATTGCGTTCAGTTGGTTGAGGTAATATTGATTGGTTATTGGATAATAGGACGCGCGCGTTTGTTGTAATCGACTTATTACAAAGAATAGAGAGAAATAACAGACGAAGCTGTCAACTGATATAGTTTTATAATCTTTGCATTTCGATCTGGAAATATCCGCCTGAAGTAGCGGATCTAAGAAGAATATGGAACCGACTGAATATAGAAATAGAACAAGTCGTTCAAAGCGTGTATCGATCATAAATTTTTGATATGGGAGTCTTAGCTGAACGTGAAGATGCAAGGTGTTGCTGCTACTGTCATTTCTTTTCTTAAGTGCTATTTGCAATTGTATGCATTGACTAACAGCTAATATTTTATGTCAACATTGTTTTGATTTTGTTTACTTTTCGATTGATATACGCATCACTTGTCTGTCGTAGAGATGTTATTTCTCTCTCTATAGGTTTAATTCATTTGAACAAATCATCTTTGTTTTCAAAAGATTTTCGGTAGATATACATTTTGAAAGTGATTTTCAATTTCTTCTTCCTCCGAACTCGAGCTTTTTTCTAAAAGCTTTTGAACAATAAAATAGATGATAATCCCTTTTTAATTCTGAATATTAGACTTGATTTATAATGAAAGTTGATATTGTGTGAAAGAATAATTACTTCTGCAGATTCCTGCTATCTTCCTACTTGCAAAGTAAATTGTTGTCTTTCACTTTGTTCTTATTTTACATGTTTTCATCTAGCACCAAATCAATGAACTAATCGTGTTGTGTTCGAATCTGCGACTACTTTATTTTATAAAGAAATAAAACTAAATCAGTCATGAGGAACAGAATTCTTTTGTTTTGTTTTAACTTTCAAATTCTGTATATAAGCAACTTCATCAAACGAGTAAGCAACGTAATAGCATGACGAAGAAGATAGAAGAAAATATCAGTAATATTCAATATAACAGCTACCGGAATGAATACAGATATATAAACAAGCAAATGAACACCTGAGATTATGAAAATCAACACCGGCAATGACATTGAATTGATTTGTTCGCGATAATCATCTTGCGTTCTACTATTATCCATGGATTCGTTTATTCGTTTCAATAAATATTCAATATTTAAATATTCTCGCGTACTTTGTTTCGTTCTCTCGTGGTCGATAAGCGTTCGACTCGAACATTCAGATGACATATGATCATTGAAATTATTTCGTTTAATATTTGTTTGATTACAATGTATGCATTTAACATGTAATTGATCGAGTTCTTTCAGTATTCTTTCATCGTTTATACGCACAAATTTACTGAAATGCTGTCGACATATTGGACAGGATTGCTTTCGTTTCAGCCACGTTTTGATGCATTGAAAACAAAAACTATGGCCACAATAAATATCACGTAAAGGTAATTGAAAAGGATCAAGACATATGGGACATTTAACTTCACTACTGATTTCAGTTTCGTTTTCATACGTGTAAAAACTGGACAACATTATAGACAAGACAAAGTAAAAAGAAAAAAAACTTAGTTCCTTTAACGACGCTTCGTATTCATAAACAAGAATGACACACACACACACATAGACTGATTCTACGTTATTATCAGATAAGAATCAACAAAAACAAACATGCCGTTTTAATTCAATGCATTTTTTAAAGTGCTAGTACATAATATAAAAAACGCAAAGGATGAAAACAAAGGATTTAAGATGGGCATTTTTTTCTGATTTCTACTTGTTCTCATATTATTCGAGATACCAGATGTTTTTTGCCCACATAAGTGAAAATATTTACTTGCCACGTGGCGTTCTAATGCTCGAGTAGAACAAAAGAAGCGCTTTTTATTAAAATATCATGGTTTTTATTTTTATTTTTATGTTTTAAAGAAGCTTTCTTTCGAACTACAATCAATTGTATACGGATC
Organism: Rotaria socialis; assembly: GCA_905331475.1. NCBI lineage: Eukaryota > Metazoa > Rotifera > Eurotatoria > Philodinida > Philodinidae > Rotaria > Rotaria socialis. The sequence goes on from CAJNYU010002713.1 coordinate 128,169, forward strand.
GCAGCGACCTAGAATAGACAATGATATGTTCGTGATTAATCATATGCCTCTCAGTGATTGATTTACGAGTGACACACTCACCTCCTTTCCAAAAGCCTCGCTTTAGTAGAAAACGCTTCAAAATAATCTAATATAATCTATAACGATTTTACTCATCTATTTGAGGTTATAACAGAAACAAATAAATTCTTGTGAATATAAAATTTTTTGGTCTGTTCCGTTTTTAAACATTTTCGATACTACGAGTAATGCTTACTGAAGTCTTCTAGTGGCTTCACAAGCCTTGAATTTAATTCAAACGAGATACTGGTTATAATTTAAAGTCGTCTACGCCGAAAACAAAAATAAACTCATTGTCTTGATTTCCGCTGTATTAGTTTCAGTGGTTGGAAAATATTCATTAAAAGATGATATCCATACCAAGTGTTCTGAGCTGTTGAAAATTTGAGAATTCATTTAATTAACGATCAGCGAATTTACAGTATATTAAAAATTCAATAGGTTCATATACATACCGTCGCTTTTGTTCTATTTTGTGTACATGTTGCTGCCGAATATAACTGTACTATGAGCGCTACATCGACAATATCATTCTACAAAAACTCTACCGATAACTGAAATAGTTTCACTTTACACTGAAATTCGCATTTTCAACTATATCTATTTTTGGAACGTGGCAGTTGTACGAGCTAGAAGAGCTTGTACCAATCTTCTACCAACAAAATAAATGGCTCAGCATAACATCGATCGTTTTATCTACTTAATTTACAATATAGTTACACTTTCATGGAATCTAAACTTACACAATTAGTAAAATACACTCGAGAGATTGAGACTGAATAAAGAAGCTATTTTTCTTATTCTGTACAGGATTTTTTCGATACTGATCTTACACTTTGGAATAGTGATACCTTGTCTTTACTCATTACCAGCCTTTGTAGCGACCTCACTGTGGGATATAAGTAGGGAAGGGTTTTGAAAACAGAAATTCTATATAATTTTACAGAATAATATACGAGATATGATGCATCAGTCTTTTTTTTATGTAAAAATAACCTTAAACCGTAGATCGGCTTATATGAGGATATTCTAGATGAGAAAATTTAATGAAAAACAAAAATCTAAAAAAATAATGCAGGTGCTTCATATTTTGGCAAATATGCCGATTTTTATCCTTATGAAAGTAATTAAAATAGAAACATGAGAAAAAAGCCATTAAAAGTTTTTTTTAAATAAACAATATATATATAAACTTAATAAGATAAGGAGACGATCAACAATGTGTACAGCATGACTAGATGTATATCGCGCATAGATACTGAATTATTTTGAATCAAATCAAAATATCAATGCATCTGAAGAGCTTAACACGAAAGATAAATATCTGACGAGCACGAAAGATGGAGAGTTAATGTTCGAGCAGATGAATTTCAATGCATTCAGAGAAGTTTGGTTGCTTAAGGAAAATAGTATAGCTGGAGTCGTTAGATCGAAGAGATATTTTGAACATAAGCCGGCACTAGAGAAAATCGTGAACTGATGCGCAAGTATAGCCTCGAACGAATCCATTGTAAACTATAACATAGAGGAAGTGATGACCCTGGCGGAGTTTCCAGAAACTTTTGACGCAAGCATATGAATTTCGGCTTAAGTTAGCGGTTCGTTTCTTCTTTCTTTCTCCTCTTGCTCTTTAGTTCATCGTGTTGCGCAACTGTACGGGTACTAAGACATATATTTTTATTATTGTTACATTTTTTTCCTCGCTATGTTAACCTTAATGATGTTTCTTTCATGTTTTCTTCTTCTCCATTTTCACTGTTCTTTTGTTCTTCACATTTGTAAATTTCGTACTGAAAGGACCTTCATGATCGTCAGGTAATTGCAAATTAAAAAAAAGATGAATATCTGTGCTAATTAATGGGAAAATATTTACTTTATTTGCAAATGATATTGCGCCTTGTTGATTTTGACAAGTATTGTCATTTATATAATTTAATAACTTGAGTTTATACATCTCATCAATAATTTTACTCTTCCGTACTGTCTCAGTTATGAAATTATTCATTAGAATTTTTCAATTATTATTGATACCAATACTAGCAAGTGGTTTATTCTTTGGAAAAGTAATGATTATTCATTCATATGTTTATTTTGAAAAAAAATAACAAGAGACAGCTTTAAGAGCCTTCAAAAAGAATTGATTTGAGAACGACAAAACATCATTTTTCTTCATAACCTCAGTCTACGTATTATAGGTCAAAAAAAGACGCTTGGAATCTCCTTTGTTTTGTAGCCAAAACGAAATGATCATGATTTCATCGCTGCAAAATACCACCCTGAAATGCCGCAACGTATACGAGAACTCTTGGAAGAAGTCGGCGATAATCCTGTACTCAAAATTCAACTTGGTCGTACATCGGTTCTAGCTGTCTTGATTCTTTTTCTTAATCTCGCCAGTTCTTGGAAGTTTTCTGATAAACAACTTGAACTTGGCTACGACGAAATCTATCATAACTATTTACTTATTACTATTCAGAACAATAAGAAAACGAATGTGTTACAGACAATGGTTCATAATTCGAAAGACACTATTCCCAGCACCGTTTACAAACTTGAAAAAGCTCATCGTGTACGACTCATGAAACCTGTCTTTCCAACTGAATTCGTCGATTTATACGATATTCCACTTACACGTAATAAAATATTTACGCTCAACCGATTAATTACGACAGCATCGAATATAGACAAACATTTTTATACATACGATGCTGGCAATAATAATATGTGCCAAACATTTGTAGAAAATATTGTTGATATCAACGGTTTAATAGCCAATATAGTTGATAATGCGACACGAATAGCTCTTAAACCACAGGATGCTAAAGCCTTGGTTGCTACATTAGGTAGTCGAAGTGATATCGTTAAACATATTACAGATCTCGGTGGGAAACTTGATAAATGGGTGTTCGATCGTAAAATTATATGGAAGAAACCGGTGAAAAAAGAATTTGCGCTTATTGGTAACATGCAAGTCAAAGTACTAGATGAAACGAGCACAGATAATGCAGATGATTTACTAAGTAGCAGTTTTGATAACGCTGCGCTGAATGGAATGGTAGATACTATCATTGAAAATACTGATGATGCATTTAATGCTGTACTTGCAATGGAAGAAAATGAAAAGAAAGCAAAACAAAAACGATTAATTATTATTATCATTAGTATTCTAATAGCTATTGTGTTGATTGGTGCTGCTGTAGCTGTTGGCTATTTTATATGGCGAAAAAGAAATAGTATGTTGAACTTATGTTCTATGTGGTCTAGTATAAAAATTTTACATACTTTATTTCGACGAGAAAATGCTATTGGAAATCGTTATTCTGTATTTTTTTGTTTTCTAGATCAATTTAAGAAAAAAGATTTAATTGATGATGTAAATGATAAAACCAAAATTAGATCAAGTATATCTGAAGCTACTCGTACAAACGTAGATGCATGATTCAGTCAATCGTTTTCCGATCAGCCATCGTATACAAAATGTAGTCTTATACGTTGTTTTTACTATCGAACGATTGTATATCACACTTGCACGTTTTTAATCTGGTTCCTCATGGATGCTAGGATTCGTTTTTTCCTCCTGACTGTTTTTCTTTCCAATGATATAACAAGTTCAAAAAATAAATTAAAGAATTGCATTAAAATAAATATTCCTCCCACGAAATATGAGTTTGTTTTAAAACAAAAAAGCTTTATTTCTGTCAGACGTGACATCACTGATGATAATAATATTGTCATATGTTAGAAGAAATGTATTTAATTAAAAAAATAGGACTACTAATAGTAGTTACTCTCACAATCAATCCGTTGAGAATTAAAGTAACTGCCTAGATTCTACAGATATTGCGAAATTTCGTTGCCTGCAATACGCTGTTATCGATTGTCTAAGAGCATGCTACATTTACGCAATTACATTTGAGTCATGCATGTCACATGTTTAAGAACTATGAAACAGACAGATGTAATGCAGTTCTGTTTAGTGCATCCAGGCGATGATTTGCCATAGCGATATCGTAGTTTTCAAATGTTTTGATATTGTTTTACTTCAGATATTTTATTTAGTTGCAGTAATTTACTGTAGATGGCAGAATCAAATTTTCAAAATGCTTTAACCAAAGCCGTTCCGATTAATGGTTGGTTGAAGCGATTACTTCCACATGAACGAGAGCTGTACGAATCAGGTCAACTACAAAATATAACACACCATGGTTCATCGTCAATTTGGTTAGAAGCGCCTTCTTCTTTGCCACAGCCAGAGAAAACATTGGTGTATCGACCAATGGGAGATACTGAAGTCATATATTTAGTAGAGCATGGTGAACTTCCGGCTACTCAATCCTATCAAGCGATCATCGAAGATGAAAATGGTAGATTATATTCGAACAAATATTTAACTGGGCCGAAGTATGTTGCGACGCATCCAACAACAATCGTAGAGTTTTGCGCGCCCACAGAACTAATTGAAGCATTAAAAAAGATCCAGATGAAGGTTGAAGATGGTGCTTTATCGATGGGACTTGGCCATAAAGCAGGAAAAGGTCTTCCACTTTTCAATGAAAGTATGAGAAAAGGAGATACGACTTTTCGTATTGTAAAGATAAAAAGAAGCAAGGAAAAGCAGAAACAATAAATCTTCAATAAAAGCAAATATTGTTTCTGATGTAAAATAGCTACATGTCATTATAGATTTATTTTACAAGAACCTCCTAACAATTATTGTAGTCATTATTCATGTTCAAAATTTTGTATAAAAATATTTATTAACTACGAAATTTATTCTGTTGACAATCATAGCCTAAATGCACAGGTCCATGAGTCAGTCAAAAACACGACAAGTCACCGCTTCGTCATGCTGGTGCGTTGTATATCGTTGCCGCGTCTCGTCTAGTATCTATCTTAGAGAAAGATCTTTTCAGGTAGCTTCTCAGCCACCTACAATAACTAGTATCTTTTATTTCTTTATATCTCATATTAGTACTGTTAACACAAATAAATAAGTGGAAAAAAATACAAAATTACTAAAATGAAATGGCTGGACTTGGTTGAATAGATAAACATACGTATGTAGATCAAAATTCTAACTATACTTTTGCCTGGTCAGACCTAGAATTCCAGTACAGACCAGGATTTTTTCAGGCAGCATTGGAATCCTGATTTTGCCGGGAGAAAATTAGGATTCGACTAGAGATAGATTCATATAGTCATGTGTTTTACTCAAAAGTTTCGTGCAATGAAAAAAAGAAAACTTAAGTGTCAGTTATCCTTCCGATAGAGACCTATCTGGGTCTCATGAATTCTGAGCTCTGACGGAATTCAAACTTCTGATTTATAGAAAATAGACTTATATGATGCTCCTGCGTGCAACTCTCAAACTTCCCGGAAACACATAGAACTTCAGGAGCTCTAGAACGTTGTTTTGTTACTCATTGTTTTAATTATCCACCCTACACCTACACTTTTCACTGCTGAAATAGACTGCAAAAAAAACTTGTGATACATACCCAATAATGTGGCTATAAAAGTAAAAGAAATGATAATGCCGAGTTCACCTATCTCAACATGAAATAAACGCATTATATATTTATCATAGAATTACAAGAGAAAGACAAAACAAAATATGAGTAACGGCTGCAAGCATAGCATACGAGTAGAGAATTGGGGTTGCTATCAAAATCGTGAATAAACAGAGATTCAATAGATACGAAGATGTTAAAATTTATTCTGTTAAGTACGCTTGCATTTACCTCGCCAACAAAACAAAATATCAGCAATTACATGAATCAAACGATCAAAGATATCAACCAAAATTTCATGCATAAAAAACAATGAATCGAGAATACCATACACGATGATTTACTCTCACATCTTAATCTATTCTTTGGTAGCTCGAAAGATATTTTAGAAAATTCCTAAAGAAAATTTCTTCGATGAAAAATTCACAAATTGTTAAACAAAACGTGTTCGTTCGATATTCATGGTCAAAGTTTTGTATGTTTGCTTTTATTGAAGTCATTGAGCTATTGTCTAACATAATCATAGCATCCATCAATAATCTTTTCTTTAACTTCTGTTTGTTCTTACTTGTTGACTCGAATGAACCACTATATAATGTAAGAATGATGAAAATGTTTCATGTTCATCCTTGTTCGCTAGATTAGTTTTTTTTTTAAATGTTACTTCTGCTTCTGTAATTTGATGTAGCTTTGTTCTTGACTCAACATAGAATTTGCTCTAAAATGTTCAGAAAAGGCTATTTCGAAATCCACGAAACCTGGAGAGAAATTCGATTAGGAATAGCTTTCAGCTAAAACAAAATAATTGATTGATTCAACGCTATTCAAGGAAGTTTCATGTCAAAGAGAATGAATGATGAAGGTTAATAATTTTGACAAAACTTAAACTGATCCTGAATTCGAAAAAATCGAAATTAAGCTGCAAATAAATGCGGAAACATCGGATTTGCATCCGATTATTATGTGTACTTCAAAAAGCGAAAATGTACATCCATTTTTTTCCTGTAAGGCATAGATCTCATCAAGATACATCCCTTCTCACTCAATTACAAGGAGAAAATACAGGCATGCTAAGTTAGCATGGACCACACTGTATGCAACTCTCTCCAGTGATCACTGACTCTACTCTCAGCATGATATAATATCTTTAGAGATCACAGAAATTGAGCGCAGATTCGTGTTCAACTTCGAAAACTGGATAAGAACAGTTATTTTTGAATGGTTTTGTGTTTGTATCTAGTAGGATTACGATCGTAAGCAACCTCATGAATTTATAAGAGATACATGATAGATACAGGCATCAGTATTTTCATAATAAATCATCAATAGTAATAGCTATCGAGTTCGGATTTTTACCTTTCGATAGTCTTTTTGACTAGCTACAAAACCAGGCATTTGAGAAACCCTCAAACTGCTGGTCATCTGAGACATATCTAGGTAATTTGGTTTCTAGATGCAGCTTTTGTGTATTTTGAGACCTTTCTCAGTCAATGTTTCGTTAGAAAGCTACGATTTAGTTCAAAACTAATATCAGATTCAAAATCAGCGTTAAAAACTGAGTCGATTTATATATGTTGTGGATAATTCTGAGAAAAAAAAGGTTTTTTGAAAAATCCCTGTACTCCCTCCCCCTCAGGGATGGTCTGGCCAATAGTGACAATTTTTATCGATAACTCAGCCATTTCTTGACGGATCCTTCTCATCTTCGAACTCGACTGAGACATTGATGAGGCTGAACTGTGTAGAAAATTTCATCATGATCTAACTCTTCTTTCGAAAGTTATCGCGTGAACGGACGGACACACTGACCGATTCTAGAGTGTACTCACTTTTTGAGTACATAAAAAGAACTAATATGCATCTACTGTGAATTAAACGATTGTGAAATATATATATATATATATATTTCAAACAGAAATCTATATATATATATATATTTCAAACAGAAATCTACGCAATGCATGTATATATCAATAATGAAGTTTACAAAAAAAAATTATTTATTTATAACTTTGTCATGATAAGTTGACGACAAGTGAAAAAGCTTGTTAGCGCAGCCCCTTTGGGGCTAAAATGTGGAACTCACATATATCCCTTTGGTTTACTAAAATAATTCAAACTAGTTCACCGGAAAAGTCTACCCTGATTTCCAAAGCCTATAATTAGGTCATTGCCTATTTGCTTATGTCTGCAATGAAGTATTGATTGTTAGCTCGTACATTTAACAATGCCAGAGACTAGTTTCTATGGCCTGTAATAGGCAAGCATTGCTCTTTTTCGTGTATTCTGCAATTAAAAAAGGAAGAAATAGCAGCCTAATTAGCCAAGCTCCTAATTAGCACAATTTAAAACTCATTAATATCTGTAATGGGGAGTGAGGAGTAGGGAGCCGCAAAAATCTCGTTTTAAAACTTACATTTACTATTTTCTTCCAAAATATATGTGAGTTCCACAAAATACAAGCATCTTTAAATTAGTCTTCTTTATTTCAAAATAATTACACAGATGACTTTGGTTGCATGGTAAAATTTTTAGCAAATTGTGACTCGCACGGGCATGATCATTGTTTTTTTCTATATGATGTTTCCATGATGATGTTTTATGAAAAGCGAGAGTAGATTTCTATCTCTAGGCCTGAATACTCAATTAAGATCACGTTTCACAAAACAAATCATAGTTTATTTTCTAAATATATTATATAGCAAAATAATTTATCTAGAGATTGTATTTCATTTTTCTATATGGCAATCATGTTTAGTAGAGTTTCAATTTTTTTAACACATAAATGAAAACAATTCTTCTTAAAAAAAGAAGACAAATTAATCATATGCACATTTCATACAAGAGAGAAATAGGCAAATAGATTTTATCTAAAAGCCATAGAAATATTTTGCATAGCCTTCAGGAGTTTTATGCCTACTGGAATAAATATAGCATTAGTACACTATAATATTTCTTTTATTTCGTATTTTTCCGATAAAAGAGAAAAAACAATTCTCAACAGCAGGGTCTCTTGTTCCGTAATTTCCATCATAAAAATTTTCATCACTGACCGGCATAAAATATTTTCAAGTATTTTTATCTCAATTGTATGGTCCATTAAATCTTGAAATGTTGACTTCTTAGCATGTTGGCCGTTCTTCTACTTTTAGTAAGTGTTCCCGTGTTCAAAAATAGTTAGTTGTCTAATACTTTAAGTTAATGCTTCTAATTATAGACCGCTTCGTCATTAATACAATATAATTCAATTAGACAATCTCTACTTTTCTACGTGCAATGTACTGGAATGCAGAGAATCTATCTAAGTCTCTACGAGATTTTTCTCTCTTGTAGATGTGAAACTAAGCACAACGTCAATTTGATTTCGTAGCGAGAGATTTCTTTTTCTTTTTCTTTTACGTTCTCATTATAGACATAAAAATTTGTTATTGCTGTTTTCTGTCGCAATGATCTCGTGAGAGGAAACTTAAAAATCAAATTCTTTTAAATCCAGCGATAAAACTCAATGATTAAAGCGCCACCGGTCGTTAAGTAATCGATAAGACTTCATTTATTTTCTTATAGGAATGAAGCTAGTAATAAGAATTAATAGCCATTCTCTCTCCTCATAGTCTGCATTTAAAAAAAGCATGTTGCTACGTACAACTTCAGTACGCTTAGTAAGGAATTTCGTCATGTTTACATTACACTTTCGCTTCCAATTTCGTAGAGCCAATTAATTCAAAGCTAAAACTTCGTATTCGAGCACAAGAAGAAACAAGTATTTGCAGTACGAACCTATGTGCACAATTGCTTAATCGCGTGAAATTGTAATGCCATCTAGTGTCATATTTTTTTTCTTTTTACATATCGGAACTTATTTTTGTAGCTCTATGTGATATTGACACGAGCATGCTATATGCATTTTATTACATGTAAACATCTTTTAGTCTTGCATGTGAATGGAATGTGTTTACTTCCAAAATAAACTATAAAATATTATTTCTAGATGAATTCAATAACATAGAATCATGTCACTATGGCTGCTTGTGAAGTTTGGACAGAAAGAAAATTTTTATTTTCGGATTCAATTGTTTATTTTAAAGTTTTGCTTTTATTCGTTAATAAAAACGTGAGTCATTAAAAAAGCTCAGTAATTATTTTAATAAACGTAATGGAAAAAAACTGAATGTCTTCATAAAATCACTGAATCATCAAATTTACAGCGATAACCGAACTTTAGTTTCGATATAGTACTTCAATATCGTTGACATATGTGCATAGTGTGACATGTAGGCTTATAGCTACAAGGTAAACTTTTATTTTTGCAAAACAAAATACTTGGCGTGCCATGAATCTGGCCGCCTACTTTTATTTCATGCTTGCGTGATAAAGAAAAAAAATGGATGCCGATAAATAATGCACGTTCAAACTCGTTCGGAGTGTGCGTACTCTTATGACTTCTCTAAATGGCTTATTAGTAGACCACTTTATTGTAGGGTTATCCAGAATAGAAAAAAATTGAATAGTTCTATTTAATGAAAAGAGAATTCAACTTCAACGATTGAAAAAGAAAAACTGAGTGATTCAATGTGCGTAGATCATATAAAATATTGCGATGAAAAGAAAAGAAATACTAGAAGAAAAAAAAAGTTTATGCTTCGTTTTTAGTGTCCCTTATTAAGATATACCGGCAGAAAGAAAGAGAAATCCACCAAAAAAAAATAGATCACTGTCGTTGCTACCATATTGACCCATAAAAAAATGTAGCTTTAATAGTCTCTAAGCAACTTTGTTCTGTTTTTTTCTCGATAGTAGCAACTGGGAAACTTATTTAAGGCGCGCGCATATATATATACATACTAAATTGCGCATTGAAGTTAATAAAGTATTCGTTGGCATTACATTTTAGACATACTAAAATACAGTTGTGTGCGTTGAATTATTTAACAAAATAAAAGTAAATTTTTTTTGCGTTTGATAGAAGAAGTCTAATGGGAACGTTCATCGGACACATAGCACCAGGTATGTTCAAAACGATGAAGAATAAAGAGTATTGGCTCCTTCTTCGCTTTGATTGCTTTAGGTGTCTTTTTTATTTTCTTTGCTTTCTGGTGGCATATTCATAATTGTGCACGCTACATAAAGTCACTTGCGAACGAAACTGATGAAAAAACAAAACGAACAAAGAATAAATTTCAAGGTTCAACAACCTATCCTTGTTACTGTATACCGGGAAAAATCGTTCCTCGTTTGCCTATTGAAAGTATTATGAAAATTCTTATTACGTCGATACATTTTTCAATTGAACTTATTGGTGGTTATTACAGTGAGCCAACGCCTCATATTGGTGAAGAAAATGCTCATCATACAGCGATGCTTTTTGGCTTTTTTCTTGGCGCTTGGGTTGAAATTTTAGTTCACTGTAAAGCACCATTACCTACACGCATCACACAGGCTATGGGATTTTTAGCATTTGCGATGGAATGTCTTATGATGGCGTTTCATTTGCACGCACGAAGTATGGTTGACGGTCATATTCATGTATTACTTGCTTTAACAATAGCTTGTTCAATGATCGGAGCTCTAGCAGAATGTTTTGACCCAAATAACTTTTGGTTTATTGTTGCACGAAGCTTCTTTGCCTTAACTCAAGGTACATGGTTTCTTCAAGCAGCATATGTTATTTGGCCTCAAACAACAAATCCATATTTTGTTTGGGATCAAAATTCGCATAGATCTGTTTCAATATTAACAATGTGTTATGCTTATCATTTGGCTGGAAATGCGTTTTTACTCATCGTTGGTTATTTATTAATTCATATGTTTGTATCATCGCCAATGAAATGGAACCATAATCAAATTGACGATGATGAACCCATCGATGAATATAAATTAATAATGAATGGAAATGACGAAGAAAATGGAGTTTAAAAGAACTTCGATTTTATCATGAAATTGAAACCTTTTCTTTTCTGAATTTCATATGTCTATTTTTTTGCTTTTGCAGATATTTTATTTTTCCTTAAGGAATCTCACCTTGTAGAATCGCCGTCCTTTTGACTTCTCCAGGCGTCTACATTTTTTTTCAACAAATATAATACTGAACACAAATCATGACGATTGTTTTTCTCCTGATTTATTAATGAATAAACAGCCTTGTTCGCATTCAACCGTTACAAGTAGCATTTCTTTTGAGTTCATTATTATCAAGAGAACTACTAAGGATAGAAAATATAGTAAAACATTATTGATAAAAGCTCATCTTTCATTTTGTAACATTTAAGAAAATAAGATTGATTTTTATTGCGACAAATTTTTTGTCAACATTTTAGACAAATCATGTATAAGTTGATTAGAGGTCATATACAACAAAATTTCAGTTTGAAATCTACTCTCTATTTTATCTTTGGCTAACAATGATAAATATAATACAAAACATTTGTACTGAAACCATATTCATTTTATGACAAGAACTGTAAACTGCCAGAAAAAAAGGCGCAGTCATCATTACATTGTTCGAACCATTAAGCAAATTTACCTTGAGTTCATGTAAACAACGATACTGTCGTCATCGTTTTGCACCTAACTATAGAAGTCGATCGGCGTTCTGTTGTTCTTCAAATTTTATTGGCAAGTGCAATTTTTATTTTACTAATTTGCCTCCATTCGGGAGTGCTCGATTTGTTTTAACGCTTTTTAAAAACAGTATTGGCTGAATCCATTCATTTTTTTTCTCTCGTTATTTGCCGAAGAGATTTTTGTTTGCTTTTTCTGTGCCCTTCAAACAAAAAGAAAAGTATCTGACTATTGAAGGAGAATATAATGTATACTCTATGTTGCTATGAGAAATAATTTCTATCGTTCTAATACGCCTAATAAAGATTAAAACTGTATAAATAAATGTATACTCAAAAAATTAAAACTTTTGGCTCTATTCTGTTCAAACTCTTTTTTTTTCATTTTTAAACGATGCACAATCGCTCTTTGTTGATTGCATGCATTCATTGGTATTCTGATGCCGAGTCTTACGTGTTTTCTTTATCAAGTTGGTATAGTTTACTTAATGATCCGTTTGTTTTTTGTTTCTTTTAACAACAGCTTCTTTACCTCTGACAACGATACAATTCTGCTTCCAATGTTATTGATTTTGTGAAAATCTTAAAAATTATGCTGATAGTAATTATGAAAATAACGAACATGAAATTTGCCTAACTATTTGATAATTCGATCCTAGAAATTAGCATTAGAATGTTGAGCACAGTGATTATTCTTATTAACGTAGATTCAAATTTAACAATGGACAGCTGATGTCAGTATAATTTAGGTTGAATAAACAAATCTAAATCTGATCTGCAAGTTTGTCTCAAAATTATAATCATTAGTAAAACGAAGATACAATATTTATCTCTGTGATCTAACGTCTTCTACAAATCTGATTTTTAGGTTGTATAAAGGTCTTTTAACGTAAACTAAAAAATTGGTAACGTCATGATAAGAGTAAATCGGAGCAATAAATTTTCGTTTAAAATGAACACACACGAAAAAGTTATAATGCTTTCAACGTGTCTTTCCATCAAGTTTTTATTGTGTTCTGTTTGCGCTCAATGTATGAATTAAGTGTGATAATCAGATGTTACTTAAATCTTTTATAGAGATATTTACTAACCACAAACGAAGAAAAATGAGGATTTCGTCATGTGTGACATTCATGCTTACTGATAGCTGCCTGGCCGTCATGCCAACGGTGTTAGGGATAGATTAAAGTATCACCGTCTTGCTTACACAGTAGAATATGTTCGAAAAGCTTTGATCTTGTTGAAACTGTATATAAAGAGAATAGACATGATTTTTGAACGAAGAAAAACTCCCTATTTTCAGCTAGGATAAAAATAAAGAGAGTAATTGATAGTAAAGTTCGCTTATACTTAGGTCTAATCAAAAGCTCTACAATTTAAAAAAATAATTAAAGAAAAAGAGAAAGAGAAAGTTCGAGTCTAATTTTATTAATTCTTGATGATAGTTACCATGATTATATATATATATATATGTATGAAGTTGAACCCTTTCTAACAATTTGTTAAAAGTTTTTTAAACTCTTTTTCGAAAAAGAGTTTAGGTACTTTGGTTACCACATGAACTAATCATATTTCATTTATTTAATTAGTTAAACTACGTTCAATAGAATTGGTTAGCCAAAAATTACATAGTATCAGGCCTGGCGAATATGATGGATATGACATTATATTGATTCTTTTTTCTGCCACCTAATTAATAACATTGGATCAGTATGGAGTCAACGATGATCGTCAAGCAATTTTGCACATTTTGGCCCTGATATCTCTGTTTGTTTCCAAATTTCATTCACAAAAGGCTTAGGTCAATTTTCAATATAATACTTGTGACCTACAGTCTTGCCTTTATCTACACTGAGGACTATTTGACTTAAAGAATATACACTAAACAAAGTTTTTGTTAAAATCTGTCTTCATGAACAAATAGTATTTGACGATTCATTTTCAATAAGCCAGCTAGCATCAGATGACTGATGACTAACCTCTCTAAAATATATCCATATCCCATCAGTAGTAGTGCTAGAACGCAACTGCCATGATCGAACAAAATTTCACAAAATTTTTAAAACAATGAAATATGATTAGCCCATGTGGTATCCAAGGTACCTAAAATGTTTTTTCGAAAAAGAGTTTAAAAAAAGTTTTAACAAATTTTTAGAAAGGATTTAACTTGATATATATAATCATGGCAACAATCATCAAGATTTAATAAAATAAAACTCGAACTTTCTCTTTCTCTTTTTCTTTAGTTTTTTTTTAAATTGCAGAACTTTTGGTCACACCAAAGAATTTTGTGAATATACACATAGAAGAACACTAGTACATATTGTTCATCTATGCTAATGATTCAATCTTTGAGAATTAACACAACACTACTGATGATTGAGTATGAACCTAGATCTAAGTCTATCTTTCGTTTACTTTTAGCTCTGTAAAATCTGAAATGTAATGACGAAATATTCATTTATTTTAGTATGCAATTTACTTATGCTATTCTTTTGCAAAAATACCATGGTGAGAACAAATACAAAAAAAAACTACAGAAGACTTTGAATTGCACAAATGATCTCAGTGAGGCACACGCCATCGAACAAATATTTTTTTTAATGTAATTCAGAAAAGATAAAAAAACTTTCTTGTGATTCTCAAGAGAAAAATAGTCATTATGTTGATGTGTTGAAACCAGCGCCTTTAACACTCAAAAGAAAATAAAAATAGCATCATTCTATTGAATAAGCGAAAGAAAATTCGAGATTTTTCTGCTCAAATATGATCAGTTTAGATTCCTCAGCAGATACTCAATTATCCAAGTAATAGCAAGGATATTTGAATTAAAGCTAACTGGAGGTGAACCAGTATTTCAGTTCTATTATCATTTAAATATTTAACTATATTACTAACGTAGTTTTTGGCCTTGACCGATTCAATATCAATATTTTTAAATATTCTAATATTTGCTTATGCCACTTCAAAATCATTGGTACGCGACGATAATATTGATGATGTAGTAAATATTTATTTATTATTAGATTGCTTATATTCTTCGCGCGCAGTAAAATATGAAATGAGTAAATGAACGTGTTAGTGTTAAGCGAGTAAGAAAAAGTAATGAGTTAGAATGATTTTCAGAAACAAGCACGATTAGTTCACTGGTTAACAGCACAAAAAATTGTAGAAAATTTAATGAATGAATGAATAAATCATTCTTTTTAAATGTTCAGCGAAAAGTTTAAGCAATGCGTTGGAACATTTGTACTCGATGATTACCGGTGTCACTTACATATACATTCAATGAAGAATCAAGTGCAATGTTTGTTGGAGATGATAGTGTAGTTGAAGTGGATCCTGCACTTCCGGTGCCAGCGATTGTTATTCCAATCGTGGTTGGCGTTGGGTATTGACAGAAAAGTTGAATACGATGATTACCTTGATCGACAACGTACAGGTTCCCTTGTGAATCGCGTGTTACAGAAGTAGGCATATTTAACGAAGTACTAGTTGAGCCTGCAGTGCCTGCTGCACTTCCAGCAACCACTGTGCCCCCAGATGAAGCACTAGAACTTGCCAACCATTTAACGATAACATGGTGATCTGTATTTGCAATATACATAGTGTTATTATCATCAGCAACTAGTCCATAAGACTCTTTAATTTCACCTGTAGGTCCATTGCCACTCCCTGCAACCTCTGATCCATTTCTTATGATCGCATTACGACCATTGTCACAAACAAAGATATACTTATTCTTTACGTGTACACAAGAAGGCTTATCCAGTGATGATCCCCAGCCTGTAAAAGCGACACTGCTTGTGGTGCTAGCATTAGGGAAAAATTTAATTTGAGAGCTGCTGTAAGCAGCTACGTACAGATTTCGCACTGAATCCACAAAAACATCATAAGGCCTGGGAACAGATATGGCGAAACCACTAACTGCACTCATCGGCCACTGCATGATTCGATTATTTCCCATGTCGGCAATATACAAGGTACTGTCGTTTGGAAAGACAGAAACACCCATTGGGCTATTCAGCTGATTGAGAGAACTACCACTAGTACCGGTGACGCCGGCAACGGTAACACCAGTAGCGTTCCATTGCATATTGACACCTATTGTAAATGAGAACATGATAATCAGATAGGATAAAAGTAATTAGTTATAATTACCGCATACAGAGCCAGTAGCGGACGTTGTTGCTACTGTCGGCACTGTTGTTGCTGTTGGTACTGTAGTCACTGTCGGCACTGTTGTTGCTGTTGGTACTGTAGTCACTGTCGGTACTGTTGTTACTACTGTCGGTACTGTTGTACTGGGTTGCGCTCTCGTTGGATCTATTTATATTGAAGATAAACAATTGATTTAAAAATATCTAGTTGAATGCTTTCATCGGCTTGATCGGGTGTATTGGTAGTTCTATTCATGTGAATTTAAGCCAACATTTTGTACCCATAATGTATCATGAGATGAAAGTCAACGTTATGGTGTTTGACTTAGGGTATGAAATTTATCATTTAGGTGTCTATTCAATGATTATGGGTTCATCAAGTGCCTTAAATACTACCAGTGGAGAGAGAAGCGACGGCACTAGTTTTTCTGAGATGGTCTTACTAAAGTTCAATTTATATTAGTATTTGAGTTTCATAATTCTCAAAAATTCCATGTTCATATAGTCTAGATATTCTTGAAGGCTCTCCAGATTATGCAATCTATATTAGAATATGAATATTAGTGAGATAAAGAATCTATCTTTCATAATCACTAGATTAGAAGTATAGTTAGAGAAAGAAAACATTGTAATCTATTATCTACTACGCGAAATAGATCTAAATTAATCTTGATTATATTATTCGAAACAGGGTGGGATAGAGCTATGTAGTAAGATACATTATTTTCAAAACTCTAAGAGACGAAGAAACATGTTTTTTCGTACTTGTTGTCGATACATCTGTTGATGTTTGTTGTGGTGAGCTCATCCAAAATGTGATAGCAATCGCTAATACAATTCCTGCAACAAGCATGCCAGGAACAGCTCCATATAGGCAAGATTTGAAGTAGAAACCCGCGCGATGATACCTTTTATCAGAACTAAATAAAAGTATATTCTTCAGAAAAAATGAAACAAATAGTTTAATCTAGCATGTTTAATAGGCATGCAACGCACCTTTTATTTTGCTTGCCACCCTCTGGCGCTTGTTTATTTGGTTCATCATTTTTCTTAGTCCATGAAGTGTTTATCTGGTTAGTAGATTCTGACTTGACATCCCAATGACTTCGAAGTATCGACTTCATGTATGAATTTAATCCAACGACTTGATTTACGCTGTTTAGGCAGTGAAGAAACGTTGGAATGAATCTTTTTCAGGATTTTTATTCATCTATTTCAACGAGGTACTTTCTAGGTTTTCACTTGCGAGTAGCAGAAATGTTATTATGAATTTTTTTAATTATATTCTGCTATTATTGAAAAAATAATAGCAGAATATAATGATCCATCATATTCATGTTTTCAGATGTCAGCCCCTATTAATGCAAATTCGTGCCCTTTCAGCTACAAAACCTCATATACTTGTAAATAAAAATAAAAAAGAAACTGAATTTCGACATGCACAAATAGAACCCACAGAACACATTCAACTAGTTTTACATGCTTTGGTTATCAAGAAAGAGATTTCGAACAATTACATCAGACTATACGAGACTGTATCTCTGAATGTTAACATTAATCAAGTAGCGAGATTTTCTCTTGCATATTAGGTTCCTATAGGCGCATGGTAAGTCAACGTGCGTGAATTTCAATACGAGCTTCGAAATTGATGTGCGCATGTATGGTTTTATTTACGTAGAGTTTTTGTTTTTAATCTACGAGCGAAGATTTGTGTGAGAGTGTGAGTGTGTTTCAAGGCGGAGCATATTCATGTACGTCTCAAGTGAAAAAGTACCAAGAAGTAAAGAGAAGTATAGAAAAGCCCAGAATTACGCCTTTCCTCCTTGAGACGTTTACATGATGGTTGGCATACACTTCCATACAGTTATTTGGATTCTTATGATGATACCAGTGAATACAATGATAGGATACACAAAAGGACGGTTGTCGATATACGATCATTTTCTACAGTCATTCACACATAGTAATATTCACACTCATAATATAAGAGCTAATCGCTGAATAACTGGAAAATTACCGAAGCTACATGATTTACGTGAATTACTTGAATAAAAAGTATTTATTATTAAAATAAAAATTCTTTTTTTGGAATTTTTTAAACTGTGAATCAAGTTTGTTAGTGAAAGATTTTTAGGCTGCTGTATATTTTTTATTTGATTATGGTTAGAAACAACACGAAGGTTTATTTATTTCTTTTAATGGAACTTTCGAATAACAGCTTTTGTATAATTAGCTTTTAACAATTGTTTTTCAATGATATAGAACTGCTATAGATCTGTGTGTTTTTTCTAATGATATTTCATAATCAGATATAATATTTCAGCTCAATGACATAATCGAATTTGATCAAAAGATTTCAAGGTCTAGACATCTATAAACGTACTTGTGATAATAACGGGTGGGCCAGAATAAATTGTACCATTCGTATTTTGAATATCGCTCTTCTGTTGTCCATTAGATAGGGACATCTTTTTATACTAAAAGAAGGCGCTTGAAATTCTCTACAAAACTGTGAATGGTTAAAACTAAAAGGTGTTTCACTTTCATTTAAAAGAAAAAATATGAAAAGTAAAGATATACAAAAAGTTGTAAAAATTAAATATGAAAATGGTGAGGATCCGACCAAAATCTATCGTGATTTAGCCGGAGCTGTTTCATTACCCACGATTAAATTATGGATAAAAATGATCAACCTTACTGGTTCTATCACGCTGTCGTCTCCTCCAGGTTGTCCACGCACGGTCCGTACAAAAGCCGCTATTATGAAAGTTAAAAGCCGTCTAAATAAAAAGAAACGAGTGCAAGGGGGAAAAGGCGGATCGCGGGATTGTGGGATTGTATGGATCGCATGGATTGCCACCGTATCCCGGATACGACAATATCATGAAAATCGAAAGGATCAAAAAGTGAAATGACGTATTCACGAATCCGAATTTTTTTCTTGGATAAAAACGGTGATGTAAAAATTACTGAGTACCACAGGTAGAAGTTCATTTATGCCGTTCTATAAGTCAATATTCATGCAGTATCACTGAATTTGTCTTCAATCAAAGTTGTTACAGTTTTCTCATTTTGAAATATGCATTAAAAATAACAGTTTTAAAGAATGTTGACCTAAATTGCTTAAAAATATACTGTTCAGTTACGAAAGTGCGTAAATATTGCTGAGAACGCTACCCACAAAAAAGTAGACTTGTTTGGTCTTTTCTTATAGACATATTCCAGCGAAAACAGATCCGTTTTTATTGAACTGTTCATTGTTTACATGCTTTAACTTGATATAATAATCGTAAAAATGCAGTTCATCAATACTAAGAGATGCACAGCAAAATGATCGAGAATACATCCTATTCCGCAATGTTGAACATTCCGGAACCAGTTCCGCTCATGGAACCAATTCCATCTAATTCCCGAAATTCCGTTTATCACTTCCAACACAATTCCGGAATTCCCGGAATCACTGCCGATCAATTCCATCTAATTCCCGGAATTCCGTTTATCCATTCCGATTCAATTCCGGAATTCCTGGATTCACTGCCGACCAATTCCATATAATTCCCGGAATTCCGTTTATCAATTCCGATTCAATTCCGGAATTACACGGAATTCAAACGGATTTCGCCTAATTCTCAACGGTTCCGGAATTCAGCGCACTTACACCAACATCCACACCCACACTTATGCTAACACCCACACAGACACCCACACCCACACCCATTGACCTACTTCCGGAATTCCGCACCGGAAACGGATCATCACGAAATGGATAAGACAAGCTAGAAGAGTGATACAAGTTGTAATTCCGGAATTCCTTGCGATTCCGGAATTGAGTGATCAGTGGACACTTGATATATCTTATAGCTCGGTGACGAATGCAATTCCGGTACGGAATTCCGGGAATTCGGTCGAACAGGAATTGAACGGAATTGAACAGAATTACACGGAATTCCGGGAATTAGGTCGAACAGGAATTGAACGGAATTGAACGGAATTACACGGAATTCCTGGAATTAGGTCGAACAGGAATTGAACGGAATCACACGGAGTTCCTTGGAATTCCGTCTAATTCTCACCGATTCCGTATTGAGCTAATTCCGGAATTGGACTGAATTCCGTGGAATTCCGGGAATCGGACGAACTAATTCCGGAATCGAACGAAGCAGTGCCGGAATCGAGCGAAGCAGTTCCGGAATCGGACAGTGTTCATATTTCACCTAATTCCGGAATCGACGGAACTGATTCCGGGGGCGGAACTGGTTCCGGAATGTTCAACATTGCGGAATTGAATGACTGCTCAAATGATCATGTTTGCAGTACTATATGAATATTGGCATTCCATGAAGAAATCGTGCTAGAAAGCTGATATTTTGACTGTAGTAGAATTTCATAGAGAAATTTCTGTGACAAAAATTTAATGCTCTAAATAATTGAAAACACTATGCTGTCAAGGACCGATTTCACAAAATACTTTATCAATAGAAGTTCCGTTAGTGTGATTTTCAGGAACATAATGAATACCGTAAAGTTCTGTAAGAATTAACATGTAATCTCCTAGAATATGTTTTGGTGACTTATTGTAAGAAACTCACAGGTGACCCATTTTACATTGAAAATAGACTAGACTTCACTTGAAAATTAATAGAAAAATTTCATAAAGTAAAATAAAAAATATTCAGTAGACTCAATATATAACCTTCTATAGGTTCTCCCAAAGACTCCTCTAAAGAGAAAAAGAATGAAATTTTCTGGAAAATCTCCGTAGAAATATACGCGGATTTCATTTTCATATGGTTAAACAATAGAAAGTAATATATCCCCCTCTTCAGTGCATCTTTTTTATCATGAACTGTTTTTGTTTCTTGCTATTTTTGATAACTTTCTAGTGTTCAGAGCCACTAGACTATTTTTTACTATACTTGTGTGTTTTAGTCGGTTTCTTCAGATCTCTGCGAATTGTTTTGAACTCAATTACTTTAGAATCTATGTATAATCACCAGAATCTCCTATGTACGCATTAGTTCGTTTTCAATCGAAGGTTAAAAAAAATATTCTTGTTCAGCATTCACTTAAACTGAGAATTCTTCATAGCCAAGTCTCTTATTCCTAAAATCAATAGCTGTGTAGTAGAATGCTAAGAATATAAGCACTTATAAAATATATAGAAATTCACAAAAACAGTTGTTAGTATTATTATTTAAACTTCTGAAAACAGATTTTTAAATTTCTATTCAAAATTAGAAGAAAATAGTTAGCAACGAACATGTCTGTTTTGAAGAAGAAAGACGGGCAATGTGGTTATAATAAATTTTATTAGTCAGCGTTTCTTTAAAGTACTTGCTAAAAACATCTTAACGAAAATAAAACCTCAGGCCTTTTTTTACAAAACAAGAAAATAATCCGATGATATAAGAAAACTACCCCATCTCATCTAATGGAATTGAAAAGGACAGGATCATTTCATCTCATTCTAAGCTCCTTTTTAAAAATTCACCAGGCATCTGCTGATCAGGTATCTTAGGAGATTAGGCTTTTTCAAAGCGATGCCATTGATAAAAATCCTGACTTTTTTGAACAGTTGTATAGGTCATAGAAACTATCTAGAGCCAAGACTTCTGCTAAAGAAACTATTCAACAAGATATTTTCATGAGTAGAATTTCAACTTTGTAATATGATCGAGTTACGAGATTTATTTATCCACAAAACATCTATAGATGACAATTTCCTTGTATACATGGCAATACTGGTCCATATATTCATATTTGATTCATTTGACCATATTTTTATACGAAAACTTGATGAGCTTGAGATGTGTGTATGTTCAAAATTTCGACGTCAATAAATGTATAGTTGTCGAGAAATGCATGTAGGCATATTCAAAAAAAAGACTAGCTTTTTGCAGTTAGGTTTTAAAAACATTTAAACACTTTAACAGCGGAACGACATTTTTTCAAAAGATTTGTACCGTCATCCTTAAAATTAGTTTCCTATACGTATATGAAAGTTAGCAAAGTCAAGCAATTTCGATTGGAAACAAGCTCAGTATTTACTTATGTCGGATGACTTTTATATCCATTAACTCGGTAAAAAATTTTGCACAGATTAAATAGACATAAAACTAGTAGATCTAGCTGGCACTGTGCGAATCGAATTGTTATTTCTCTTACACTTAATCCATTCCACTGCATGAAAAAATATGCTCATGGCAAAAATAAATGACAAAAAAAACCATTAAAAATTTGCTTCAAATCGAATGAACTTTTTCACCAGCAGTGACTCATCGTACTAGTATTACATCTATCCTATATATTTTGAATTTTTCGATGAAATGAACTCGTATCCTCGGTATCTGTAATGTATCGTGCGTATCGTACGGATCGCATGGATCGCCGTCGTATCCTCTGGATTGTCATGTATCCCGGATAGACGGAATCCGCTTTTCCCCCCCTGACAAAATGGCTAACTTCTAAAAAACACAACTGTCATGTCATGTTTTTGATGCTTGCACTAAAACGCATGCCATTCACTTAAAAAGTGTTATTTTTTGACGATTTGTTTTTCTTTGAAAGCCAACATACTCGACTACATCCCTGTACACTTGTTCGAGTGATGCAAAATTTCGTTTGCAGTAGACTTTCTTGTAAACCGAAATTAAGGTGTTATGGACGAGTTTTCAGAAAATATCGATTTAATAGGTGAAGACCACTTTTAAAGAAATGTTTTTCAAAGATATCGAAAAGAGTGTACTTGAAAATACCAGAAAATTGTTCTCCCGTAACTTAAGCCTGCTCCAAATGTTAATGTATGTTGAGCTTGAAAGTTGAAGATTTTTTAACCTTTTTTCTTCGTTTTAGTACTTGGCCGTTTTGTAGTTTTAAAAAATCTTTTACATATGAGCTTGTAGAGAATTGAATTCTCAATCTTTTGGAGAAATGTACAGATCAAATCAATGAAGAGTAAAAACGATATTGAATAAATAATGAGACCACCATTCTTTATGGGCCACCCGTTACTTTTATTAAATCAACTGTTTATTTTCAGGTGGGCACTGCCAAGCCTGCCCATACAGTAGAGCTAATACCCATGAAACGCTAACAGTATCCACTAAAGAAAGTAGTATAAAAACAAGCGATAAATTCACAACACAAGCAAGCATATAGAATAAAATCTCATTTTCATTATTACAATTGAATAAGAATATTCATACGGTGACAACTGAAAAATAGCTCTTCTATACACTTTTTATACCGTTAAAATTAACAAATAATCTAAAATTTAATCGCTAAACATTACAGTTTATGTCAAATAATATCAAACTAAACCAAAACAACTTACCAACCACGGTTGTTGTTGTATTCACTGAAATAAAAGAGACGAATCGGAGAATTATTTTTTTAAATAAAATAATTAGAATTGGTTTTCTTCTAATTTAATACGCTTTTGTTGTTGTTTAAATGAAATTCAACAAAGAAATGAGTAGGTCTAATATAAAAAAATGAAGAAAAAAAAACCTATCTTGATATTTATTTGATATCAAAGAGCATTAAAAATCAAAACAAAATGAAAGTACTATATCAAAAGAATGCCTATTCTTTTTTGTAATTTATTCCATCGAAGAAAATGACTCAGTTAAACATTCATTTGTCTATTGACCTGTTGAGATGAAATTTTTCATAACGAGTATCTGTCGTGGGTGAAAGTTTTTGCACGGTTTTCACATCACATTATTTTTCTTTCAATGTATTTATCGGAAGAAAACATAATCTGTGTGACTGAAAGACGCTCTGATAAATGAAACTTTTCTAAGGATAGTTTTCAATGAAGTCTCATAATATATTAAAGCATCATCTCTGTATGCGTGTGAAGAAAGTCTATTTAGTATGACATAAGACATGTAAGGCAAGCTTCTTAAACTAGGTAAAATGTTTGAAAAGTATCTCTAGCGACTTTGTCTTTATGATCAAGTATCGTCATGATTACAAAAATCTTCTTTCACTCAAATACGTAATTAACAAATCATATTAACCATAGAGTAAGAGGATTTGGGGGAAAAGACAGAAAGGGAAAACGTCGAAAATTGAGACCTTTTCAAAATTTTTCTTTTCTGCCATTTCCGCCAATTCAGAGTAAGAAACTTGTTTCGCTAAAAACTATTTCCCTTGCCATAATCTATTTCGCATTACGTTTTAATTGCTCAAAAAACTTTCCTTTCGGAACAATGATAACCTTGTAAAGAGCTGCTTAAAGAAAAACAAGTTTAATGTGCCAGTTCGAACGGATCTACGTAAATTTTCATGAAATACTTTTTCAATAACCGGCTCGTTTTTCATTTCGACTCTGCTACTCTTTCGTCTGGTTTGTGACAAATCATTGCTGATAAACGTTTCTTGTTTTCCTATTGCTAGAAAACACATCTGATACTTAAATGAAGTTACGAACAAAATGGTAAGAAACAATATTTTATTTATCCAACGTTCTGGATGTGGGTGTGAGTGTCAATAATCATAATTAACTATGTTTTATTCTAACGTTTTTTAGAAGAACTCTATGATCATTTTTATGTGCTTGATAATAACTGATTCTTCTATCTAGACCAGTAGTAGTAGTAGTAGCAGTAAAGGTTGTGTAGTGCGTATTAAATCTTATTCTGTCTTACATAAGCTAAGTTATCTTTCGTTCCGTTGAAGGGATGTTTATATTTTATTCAGTTCTACGACATGCAATATATTTGATTCAAAATCGACGTGCTAAAATAGTTATGACATACTAATATGTTAATCAAATGTTAGATAGTTGAGTAGTTGTCTACAATGAGAGTAGTGGACGTTTAGATGCTGGATAAGAAAATGTGAATTCAAACTCTTTTAATTCAGACTGATATATCCAAGGGGGAAAAAACTCATTCGGACATTCCCACCATTCCTATCCATTCGCAATCATTCCAATATATTTCTAGCTATTCCAAAATTTTCTCAAATAGAGATGGACCATTTTTCTAAATGAAACTTAAGAGAGAGTCCGTGGAACCACTTAGCAGCTTTACTAGGAGTCGGCCGCCGGTGAAATGTTGATTTTCGATTTAATTACCTTAAATCGAAGGTCTAGTCATAGGGTGTGGGCCTGGGTGTGACTGTATTCTTAACACACCCACACCCACACCCACACCCTCAAGTATTGTTTATTCAGATAAAAATTGAGCGAAAATAGTTACTCTACACTACAAATGGTGACATGGAATATTTTTCTGTATTCAATCGGATCCTAGATTAGTTGACTATATTTTATGTGATTGTTCGAATCAAAACTATGATTTCAGATTCGTGATCAGTACAAAAAGTTGACTATAAAAGGACCATTTGATTAAATACAAAGTTATCTAGACTAAAAAATGCCGACAGCGTAGTAATAATTTGAAGAAGTTTTTGGAGTACTTTCTGGTATGTCTATCTAATCATTAAGTCAGAGATCTAGAAATAAGAATTTTACTTTATTTAGAATCTCTGAACTCTTAGCTTGAAAATCTGCTGTTTACTTTTTTCGGTTTATGCTTTATCGTTGAGAAAATTGAACTTTTCTTGATGCTGTCGAAAATCGATATAAATGTGTTAAAACTGCTATCGTTTATTTTAGAATAAGCGTATGAAACTACGTGAAATCATTAGTTTTTCGAAAATTTTGTCTGTACCCCCACCCTAGGGTTGTTTTTTGAAGATTTGTTTTTCGAAAAACTACTCGATTATACGTAGTTTCATATGCTGATTCTAAATCTGTAAATCATTTTGTTATCAGGATAACTGGTGATGATAGAAGCGCCCATAAATGATAGCAGTTTTAACGCATTGATATGAATTTTCGACGACATTGATAAAGTCTAATTAACTCAACAATAAAATAAAACCCGAGAAAAGAAAATAGCTGATTTTCAAGCTAAGTGTTCAGAGATTATAAAGAAAGGAAAAATCCTACTTCTAGTTCTTCTAGTAAATGATTAAAAAGGCATACCAGAAAGTATTCGAAAAAATGTTTCAAATTATTGCTATGCTGTGAGGGTATGGGTGTGGGTGTGTGGATGTGACTGTATTCGTAACTCAACCACACCCACACTCATATTCACAAGTAGTGGTATTAATCATTGAAAAGCAATAGATTTTCATTGATTGAAAACTACGCATTATCCAAATTCAAATACATAAATAATATGGATGAAATGGAAAAAATTCATTTGAGATGTAGACAGGGTTGCCACCTCTTCCGCTTTTTCATATAAAAGACTTTCGTTGTTTAATCGAAAACTTAACCATGCAAGAAACTAGATGACGTGATGTTAGACGAAAATTTCTTGGAAAATAATTTTCTAACGTATAATTCTATACAATTCTTGAAAAATTTTCGCTTCACATGATAGATTTTCCAATAAATTTTTCTAGTGAAACACATTTCGTGTTCATTTTGGCCTCCACTATGAAATACATTCACCTGGATTTGAAATGCCAGTGAAGAAAAGAAAATTTCTTTCAAGTTCTTATTCATTTGTTAAT
>CAJNYU010002713.1:155091-204919 GCA_905331475.1 Rotaria socialis
TAGTAAATATTTTATTTACTTTACAAAAGTAAATAGTAAATATTTTATTTACTTTACAAAAGTAAATAGTAAATATTTTATTTACTTTACAAAAGTAAATAGTAAATATTTTATTTACTTTTGTAAAGTAAATATAAAGTACCACCCCTATTCAGGATCAAATGGCTGATGCAAGGTTTGCTGTTTCTTTTGTCAAAGTGTTTGTCGAGTCTGTGATCAAAGATTTCCAAACTAAAAGCGAACAGAAAATCAACGATCAAATCCATAGGGACTTGAAATTATTCGATCGCTGTACCATTTTGATGGAACTCGATAAAAACATACCTAATATGTCCGATCCCGAAATTTTTAACTACATGGAGAGTCCACTCGATACACTCAACAGAAAGTTTTACAAGCAATGGGCGAAGTCAATGGCACCAATTGAGTACGATCAAAAGGCGAGGTCAATGGCAGCAATTGAGTTCGATCAATGGGCGAAGTCAATGGTACCAATTGAGTTATTTAATGGCTGCAAAGAAAAATCCAAATTGATCATGGAGAATTTTTTCGACGTTCTTCAATTAATCCAGAATCACTTAAAAGTTGAGCAAGATGCCGATAAGGCGACCTTCATCACTGAACTTTTCGAGCCACGAGACGTTTCAGATTATGGGAGCATTGCAAATAAGGGACAGTGTGTATCTCTTCTTCTTTACGCCTACTTCTGCCAACAGAATCCACTAACCCGTCAATTTAGAGTATCTAACGTTACCTATTTACTAAGAGATAATGGCGAGAAGTTGATAAAAAAGTTTCCACGGCCCAATGATGACACAAAAACAGTTCTGTCGACTATGTCTGGCAACTTCAAGTTGATGTCTATTTTGAACCTTTTTGATTTCATACAAAAATGTCTCGAACAAAAACCCACCGCAATTCAAGATTTTGGAGTCAAGTTGAGCGATAGCATTAATTTACTGAACAATGTATGTTCTACGCAAAGAGCCATACTCTTGAGTAAACATTGTGACACACAATGCCCATGTTGTAAACGAATCTGCGATGTGGATCATAAGATAGACGCGCGATTTGCTCCAGGCACAGGAGAAAACTTGCATCGTTGTCAATCTGGTCATCAGTATCGCGCTTTTGGCAAAATAAAATCCAGCTACAAAAATCTTGAAAATGGTTTTTTCGAGGCATCCGTAATCCCTTGTGAACACATCAAGGAAAACATGAAGATTGGCATTGGTATTTGGTCCGAATATAAACGTACCCATCCAGATTGGGACTGGGATTTTATAACTAAGCCGATGCTCAGGCCTATCAACGAGATATCAGACTATCGTGCCTCTGTTTGGAATCGAATAGGTAAGCAATGGTGCGGAAAATACGAGATGGACTTTGTGATAGAGAATACAGATATGAAGCTCAAACATTACATTTTCTTGCTCGATAATTCGGGTTCGATGAAAAAAACTGATCGATGGACACATCTAATACAAGCAATCCGTACATTCACCAAAATCCACAACGAATTAAAAGGAGATGGCGTTGCCTCATTCGTTCTCTTTGGATTATCAGCAAAATCACCGCCTGGATTATTATTCAAAGAAATCAAATTGTTGAATGAGAGCGATTTCAATCTCTTGCAGAATTCGACACCAGAAGGGGGTACAAATTTCCAGGTTGCCTTCCAAAAGGTCATCGAAATATTGAAAAGTATAAACAGCAATGACAAAGTGAGTAAACGACCTCAGGTTATCATCTTCATGACAGATGGAGAGGCTGGTTATCCGCAACAAGAATTAGTCACATTGTCGACTACTTACCGTTCGGTAATAAAAGAGTTTTGGACAGTGGCATGCGAAACAAGTAGCCTTACGGAACTCCGTAAAATCAATCAAGTGATGAAAGGTAGTTTCAAAGATGTCCAACAAGCGGACGGTCTCGTCCAGGTTTATAGCGAACTGGCATCCAATCATTGAAGGAAAGTTATGTATCTTGTAAGTGGACAAAATATCAATCTTTCAATTTTCATTGAAACTGATCTTTTTATTATTCAGACATCCACAGCACTACCGCAAACATCAATGACATGAATTTTTTTTTAATATATAGACAAGAGCATTTTTAGCTAGTGTTCTTTAACTTTCTTAATATATATTGAAGCAAGACAATCTCAGAATCGATCTCTATTTTACAAAAGATTTCAAAGAGTTTGGGGTGAGTGCTTGTACTGTAAAAAATAGGTATTTTACGAAACCAAAAAAGGATCTTCCCGTGGATACACGAGAAGATCCTTGTTTGGTTACGTAGAAAGTGAGGTTTTGCACAAAAACTGTTCGAAATATATGAGAAAAGGGCTTGGTAGACAGCCCAAGTGGTCCTGCGATGGGCTTTTCGACCAGTCATTTTGAGGCTTTCGATGCCCATCGGAATTCAAAACAGAGTGTTCGAAGTGCCACTTTCCGATGGGTCGAGTGCTCAGCGATGGGTTACTTTCACGATTATTTTACAGCTAACAATATTTCATTTCGCGGGCTCGATATCTCAGTTCCGATACTTGTCGAAGAGCTTTTCCGATGGATTCTAAATGATAAGGGTCGATGTGTGCCGACCACTCGAATTATTTTTTACTTCACAAAAGTTTGTTTTACGAATTTGAAGCTACTTATTTTCGAGTACGCCATAGCTATCGGATCATTTTCGCATCAGAAGATTCGACTATATGTACTTACAAATACCAGAGTCCTCGATACATATCGGAATTTTGAGCAGAACAGTAGATTCGAACATATGTACTTACGATTACGAAGCTTGCACAGATCAGATGAACTAAACATGACGTTCTCATACTAAGGAAAACTACGTTTTCTTATTATACATAAACTTTGATAAATTTGTCATATCTTTTTTCGAGTAATCTTTTGAAATTTTAAAGAGAGTATAACTACTATTAGTAATGTAGAGAATAATCATATAGGTGTTTTAAGCTTTATTATACTAAATAGAAATTTTTTGAAAAACATATGACGCATTTCCATTCATTAAAATTCATCAAGGAAACATTTCAAAACAAAAGGGACACAATACGATGCATTTTACAGAACTACTCTAAAATTTCAGTTTGTTGTGATCGACTTCCATTTACAAAAATTTATTAAATCCAGAAACAAATTTATTACATTTAGCTTTCTTTATCTTGAAAACTTAAATTTATTTTACAATTTAATCTGTCAAAATGTAAATATAAAATAAATTAGCAGAAAATTGCTGTGTCTAGGGTGTGGGTGTGGGTGTGGGTCTGAGTTTCTTCTTTACACGCACCCACACCCACCACACCCACACCCACACCCCATTCATGAACAGATTAAAGAAAGTATCCGATCGATGGTCATCTTGATTGGTCAGAGGTTAATAACCAACAACGTCAAAATAAACTAATACTTCTTAACGAAAAATTCAATTTAAAGAAAAACATAATTCGATGTTGTGACGGATTCCATCCATCACGACTCCATCAAGAATGCATGTACTCATTAATCACTCTTATCATTTAATCATTAGTTTACATTTGCTTCTCTCTTCTCTTCTTCTTCACTGTTTATATTATTGGTATCAGCTTTGTTACTCGAAAAAGCATTCATTCGGAATAAAAGAGAGGAACGAACAAGCCGTTCCGTCACAGATGTGGCATGGATTGTTAATTAATTCTTTGTCACTTCGAACGATGTTTATTAAACGTTCAATGATTATCGGATCTGAGTTGGATTTGGTTGCTAAAATGAAATTCTTCAACGATGAAAAACAATTCAAAAAAACACTTCAACTATTTGATAAACATAAAGAACAAAATATTGAAACATGTTCCAATTCGATCATAATTCAAGCTTTAAAAGCATGTACACAATTACGTGATCTCAAACGTGGTTCATTAATTCATCATCGTATTTCATCTCAGATCAAAAATGATTCTAGCATCTTATTTTCATTAATTCAACTTTATAGTGAGTTCTTATCGAAAATTCTTCTTATTTTTATGTTTGATCTTCAAAGTGCAATGTGGCGATGTAACAAATGCTCAGTCTTTGTTCGATACGATTATAAAAAAATCTTTGTCAATATATGGAATTATGATGAAAGGTATAAAAACGTTTTTTTCCTTTATAACTTTAGAATTATTTTTTTTGTCTATAGGCTATATTAAAAATAATATGCCAAATAAAGCTATTGAACTTTTTCATCAAATAAAAAAACCGGATGAAATTATTATAATTTTTCTATGTAATGCTGGCGCTAAATTGGAAAGTACAGAAGCATTACACTTAATAAAAGAAGCTTTATCGCAAATTCCGAAATCATTCTTTTCAAATGTTCGTCTTGTAGCTTCTGCATTAGATGCATTGATGAAATGTGGTGATATTTTACATGCTCAATCATTATTCAATAAATCCAAAAATAAATCTTTGTCAATGTACGGAGCAATGATGAAAGGTATAGAAATTATTTTACGCTTATTTGTTTAACATGATCTTTTCTTTAAGGATATGTTAAACACAATAGGCCACATGAAGCAATTGCACTTTTTAATCAAATAAAAGATCCCGATGAAGTTATTATACTTCTTTTATTTAATGCGTATGCTCAAATAGGATCGAATGAAGTATTAAGTTTAATTAAAAAGAAATCATTAGAAATTCCTCAATCGTTTTATTCAAACGATTATCTTGTAGCTTCTCTATTAGACGCATTGATCAAATGTGATGATTTAGTCTATGCTCAATCATTGTTCAATTCATCAAGATGTAAAACAATATCAATGTTTGGAGCAATGATGAGTGGACTTAATAAAGAAAATAATCCGTTTAAAACACTAAGTTTATTTAATGAAATGAAAACCAGTGGTATTAAGTCAAATCGTATTATTTATCTTTGTTTAATTAAAGCTCTATCTCAAATTGGTGATTATTCTTTATGTAAATCGTTTATTGAAGAAATTCCAAATCATTTTCTAATTGATAATCAATGTCAAACAGCACTAATTGATATGTATGTAAGTTAAAAATAAATTCTTCTAATTTTATTGTAAAAACTATGAACATAGGGCAAAAGTGGATGTATTGATCAAGCTAAACAAATTTTTGAAAAAATGTCACAACTAGATCACATTGGATACACAGCAATGAGTATGTTTTGATTGTTTTTCTTTGAAAACAAATAAACTATTCTATTCGATTGTTTAGTTAATTCATATGGTTTAAATGGAATGGGTACTCAAGCTGTTGAACTTTATCATCAAATGCCGTTAGAGTCTAAGAATGAAGTAACTCATATTTGCGTTTTAAATGCATGTTCACATTCGGGACTTGTTGATGAAGCTCGTTCAATCTTCCAAAATACTCAAATAAAAACATTAAAAATTTTTACAAGCATGGTATATCAATGAGCTTTTCTTTTAAATCTGAATATTTTCTATTGATTTGTTTTTCTCATTAGGATGATTGTCTTAGTCGTGCGTCATTTTTTGAAGAAGCACAAAAACTAATTGATGAATTTGAACATAATCAGCAATTTGTATTGCCTATGTATAGTGAGTATTTTCTGAAATAGCTGATAAAATTATCAATCTTTCATTCAAAAATAACTTCCAGATCTGGATTATATAAAGACGATTTTTAGTTTTTTTTCTACGATGATTTTCAACCTATAAAACAGAGAATGTTTTCGTTGACAAACGTATATAGATCCGGGACTTTGGTCAAACATCTTCGAAGCATGCACATCGTGTTGGCCCTATTGGCTTATGAGAACAACAAAAAAGCTCGAGGACTTTGTTTATTAATATGGACAAATTGCATTTTTTAAGGATATTTTGAAATGTAACGTCATGATCCTTCTTCTCAGAAAGACCATGTAAACTGCTTTTTGAATTTCAACTTGAAACCTTGCATATAAAAAATATGTGCTTTGATCGTGGCTATTTCTTTTTAGGTAGAAACAAAGAAAATATCTGAAATTATTCTCGTCAAGGTTGTTTTCTACAGAAATTTTGAAACTGTATTTAAAAATGCAATATGTCGTAAGAAGAAGGATGTAGCCCTGAATTTACATGACACATCTGTTTCGAAATTGAAAATCACTAATCAGTTGCACGAATTCCCTCTTTAATATAGACACTGGGAGAAGTTGACAAAGATAATATCAATGAAAATATTTGTTCATTAATTCATTTTCGAATAATTGAAAGTACATTGATTAAATACGAATATTAGGAGGTGAACAGACTAACAAAAGGTATTTAGCGAATTGTTTTACTGAATAATAATATATTATTGTGATCCAATAAATTTCAATTTGTTTATATTTATTTTTAGTGGCTTTATTATCAGGGGTTCGAAATGATAAAAATAGTCAATTATCACAACAAATATATGACCGAATGAAACAACGTTTTCCTGATATAAATAATTCATTAACACCAGCTATGATTCTTCTTGCTAATATTTATGCATCATCAGGTGAAATTAATAAAGCATCGGATATTAAAATTCAGTTAGCTAAGTTCGGTGCAAAGAAAAAAGTTGGCCTTTCATGGACGGTAGTATTTGGACAACTCTACGTAAGTCTGAAGCTATAATAATTTTTTGCACAGACCATAGAAAATAATTTGATTTGATTTGATTTCTTTAGGAATTTCGAGCTCATGACCAATCGCATCCTCGATCATCTGAAATTTACGTTGAAATGGAAAAAATATCAAAAGAACTAATTGAACATGGCCATCAATATGATTCAAGTTGGATAACGCGACCATTAGATCATGATGAAACTATTGCATCGGTACTCTGTGGACACAGTGAAAAACTTGCAATTGCATGGAATTTCGTTGCAAATCCCAATACATCACGAATACAGGTGACTAAAAATCTTCGTGTTTGTGGTGATTGTCGTAAGTAATCATATTAATTTTTCTTTTAATTTTTGTTGTTGTTTTTCATAGATCGAGCAACGAAATTAATCGCTGCTATTCGTCAATGTGAAATCGTCGTTCGTGATGCAAATCGTATTCATCACTTCTATACAAATGGAAAATGTTCATGCAATGATTATTTTTGAGACAAAAAGAGCACAGTGTTTTTTTATGTACACGTTATTTGTTTTTCTTTTCAGGCAAAATAAAGAGAAAATAAATGATGTATTAGTTCACGTAAACATATATTGAAAACTGGATTATGGATAATACGGTTGTCTCTTCTATGGGTGTGGGTGTGAATGTTGATGAAGGGAAGATCTTGACACTCGCACCCTTATAAAAACAGTTGATGATTTTTAATAGTATTGGTAGTTCCTATGATGCCTCATCATTGAAACCAAGTGATTGTTTCTCGAAAGTTGATACTGAAACATCATTATTCAATGTCGGTGAAGATTTTCAAGCACTTGTTTCAATAGCTGTTGATTCATCCTATTTCTTTGTTCAAAATACACTATGTACATGTGATCTTGAAAAATGTGCACAAACCATGAAGTAAATCATTGTTTATTTGTATTTAATAAAATTTTAAATATTTGTTTGTTTTTTGTAGCGATCATTATTCAACAGCAGATCCACCATCAATACTTTAAAAGTCAATGTAAATGAGTTATTGTGCGGCTCGTTATTCAGTTGATAATCGATGGTATCCGTGCTCGAATAAAAACGTTATAGTTCTGGCAGATGATATTGAATGGTGATAATAATAGTTCATGGAGAAAATAAGCTAGTCTGTAAATTTCATGAAGATACTTTAACAAAAGCATTATTGTACAACCTACTTTACAATGGTAACTATTAGAAGAAGGAAAAAGAAGGCGGGATTAGTTATTTGAGTTTATAATATTTTTCTTCTAGGCCAATGTATTTTGTACAACTTACAATTGATGAACATACAGTAAGTAGAGTAAACAAGCTCGAATAGGAAGACATGATATTTTTAGGATGTTGCTGAAACATTAATATCATTACGTCATGGTTGACGAGTAGCAAAAGAAAGTATGTTAAAATGAAAATTTGAATTATATGGAGAGAGAAAAAAAGCTTGAGCATATCTATTTTCTTTGATAGTTCTAGAAAAAGCAACAAGTCTCATGATTCCATCAAGACAAACAAATGATGATTCAAAGATGTCAAACGTTATGAAACAAAATAATGGAGTGCGGCTAATTATCTATTGAATCGATTGAATTTTGAATATAATTGAGCATTAGAAAGTTGAAAAACATAGATGATGTTAGCAAACGTATAAAAAGTAAAGTTATTTGATAGATGAACGTGTATCATATGAGAATTCGACGCTTATCAAGTATTATTATTATTATTATCATCATTATTCCTTGAATTATTTGTATGATATTATAATGTTGGCCTTGATATCATTCACTTACAATATACTTGAATGAAGTTCGGATTCGACACATGAGATAGACTCTGATGAGATCTAAAAATTCCGTTATAGACGTCCCCTTCAATGTTGTAGCCACTATTCAATTTGTTAATACATCGCGTTCTGTAGCCTAGATTCTTGTAAAATGCATTCATCATTTTGGTCTTTGTCATATCTCACCATTCATGGAGCCCGGACTCAAAAGCGATTCTTTACTTTAAACGATTCCCTAATAACTCAAACATATATCATTCTTCAAAACTAAAAATCTATTTTAAATCTCGTAGACAGATAGCAACGCTTGTAAGAACAACAAGTCGAATATATGATATATTATTTTCCAGGCTAAAATCTCATCGAATTTATCTGGTAGAATATCTCGTGCAAGTAATTTTCCATAGGTTAATTTAAATTAAAATGATAATATTAGTTTATGTACAAAAACATCACCATCTCATTTTTGTTTTATTCAACTAAGCGAAAAAACTAGTTTCGAACAAATCTATAATAATGCTAATGAAACATATCTTGATCGTATGGCACATTTTAAAAGTGTCTCAATCAATACATTAGGCGTTGCACGAAATAGTCGTGATCAAAGTTTTCATCGTGAACGGAGAACACTTCTTGTACTTTGTTTCGATTTTGGTGAACATACATCAATTAATTCTATCTATGAACAATTTAACCAAAACAGCAACTATCCTAGAAACATCATCTATCTCGTAAATGTCCGTATCAATAAGGACGAAATATCGATAAAGAAAGAACAAAAAACATTTAGAATTTAAATATAATAATTTTATTTAATTGAATCACTTTATATTAAATAAAAATCAACTCATGCTGCATCATTAATCTATTGAAACTAAACAAATATCTCGATTATCATATGATACATTGGGAATTAATATTCTCTGTTCATTGATGGTGATTCATTAATTCTATCTGTTGCTCATCATTGAAATCTTCTTCATGCTATTTTGATTATTGAACGTATACTTCTTACACCTTTCAAAAAAAACACAAGAATGTAATCATAAATTAGTATTTTTCGATGAAGAAATCTATTTTAATTCTTTTTCGTGCTTGTCTTATTATTCATTTATCTAAAAGCAACAAATACGTGTAAATATGAACCGCCAAATGAACGATAATTTTTATCATGACTTGATGATAAATCTATAAAATTTACTAATGAAGAACAGCTGCATTTTGTATTCTATCATGATCTGTCAAGTTTTGATATATCAAAAGATTCTCTTTTGTTTAAATAATCGATAAAATAATATTAACTAATACAATTATTAAAATTTTTTCGCATTGAGTTTACAGTAAAATGTCCAATAGAATTAATAGAAAAAATATAGAGTAGAAATTTGGACCCATCCCCCCCACAGACCGTTACAGAGAAATTAATTAATCAGTTAATTAATTAATTATTAAATTTCTCTGTAGACTCCATACATTATCATACAGGCCGTAACAGAGAAGCTCCACAGACGATGATTGACCGTGATTGGAGGATTCCGGAAAAGGAGTTTCATCGCGTTTCACATTTTAATCCCACAGGGATTGCGCTAACAGCTTTTTTTTTATTTGATTAAGATCAATCAAAGAAAAACGATTCATTCAATATATTCTTGAACCATTTCATGTTCTTCGTGTAGCTCTTCTCGTTCGTTTATCATTAATTGATCATCTCCTCTATCATATAACAACGTCTGGCATTATGACCATGCTCATATTTTTCATTTTATCGTGTTCTAAAGTAATTAACATAATCGTTGGACTGTTGCTTTTTTGTTTTTTACCCTCTATCATTTAAAACAATCATCATCGAATATAAGACTTGATATTCAAATACAGCACATATTGTCAAACAATGTTTAACTATATTGAAACTTTCAACAGATGAAGATCTATTTTGTAATATAGTAGAAGAATTAGTGCAATCAGTACACATTATATGCTCATCTACAACATATGACACGCAATTAATGATAATGAAAAAAACAGGAAACTAGAAAAATATCTAATTCATTTATTAATACTTATCTAGTACGAGTATTTTCAGCAAATAATCAATTGACTTTCGATTGTGCCAAATATTTAAATATATTTTGAAGTTCATTGAAAAATGTCATTGGCATGTATGCAAAGAGATAGATTCTATAGATCTTATTAATATTGTTACAATCTATTCTGGTCTGCTTTAGGTTGGTAATGCAATAAGCCGTGTATGAAATAATGATGTTACTCATAAAAACTCGATCAATTATCGTTATCGAATACAACAACAACAAACATTGTAAGACTGAAACATCACTAATTTTTGCAAGGGGGAAAGAGCGGCTCCCGGATGTTGGCAGCTCCTCGTAGATCCTGCTGGCTTCTAGCGGATCCTAGTTGATCTTTAGGATGCCTGTAAGTGTTTATATTGGCATTATCTAGTTATCTAAATACTTGTATAGCTAATCAAAATTGGTTTTGAGCGTTGTATAAAAAAAGAACAGATTTAACTTGAAAATCATGCTAAAGATAAAAATTTTAATTCTTCCAGCACAATGATGAGAGAAATATCGATATATAAGAACGTATCATATCGTTTACATCATATTTACTTGCAGAGAGAAGAGTCGTATCAGACTGTGTACGAAATGAACTGAATATTTCCTTATTCTATTTCATTTCTTCTGAACGAAGAGCAGAGCAAAAATATCAGTCATTCTGTCCTGAGGATACGGATGATATCTACATTGTCCGATGGCTATGCGTTGGCAATCGTTGATTTGTTTGTATAAATTTTCTACTACTTTAAATTACAAAGGATGAAGTTAATTATTAAGCATAGAATTCATTTATTATTTAAATAAATTAAACGATGAAAAATTCTTTGAAAAAATAAAAGTTTATAATTTAATAAAAACAGATTGATTCATTAGATAATTATTGTACAACGTATTTTTATCAATGATCCATGAAAATTTCGCTGATGATGATCTTTTACTAAATGGATTTATTTCGATAATAGTTACTTGATAATTAATTGAATCTATTAAACAATCAATAACTGCATGACTATATGGAATGTTTAAAATAATATCTTGAAAAGATTTTGAATTAATAAAATCTTCTAATTGCTTTTCATCGCTGATTGAATATGGATTTAATTTATATGCTGAAAGCGCGTTTAATTGTCTATTACATATAAAACATCGATATTCATTAGGGATCTGATGAATCCATTTTCGCAAAATTAATTTTCCATCAGAAGATATTTGTTGAAAATCTTCTCGAAGACGGTCACTTGTTTTAAAAAGTAACGTTAATTGAGAAATATTTTGAATTTTCATAAAATATAATTGAGGATCTTCGTGTGGTTTTAAATTCCAATATCGATTCCAATCATTATTAATTTCTTTACATAGATCTTAATTAATTTATAAAGACGTTGATTTACATGAACACAAAAAAAACAAATTACTTTGATAAGCATCTTTTGGGCTTCTATGCATTTTAATGAAAACATCACCGCCTAATTCTTCAATCGATTCAACTATTTCATGTTCTAAATCTTTTCGAATACATTGTCTATTGATTAAATCATTGAAATCTTGTTTTGTTAAATGAATAATTCTTGATTCGATTGAACAAGATTTAATATAATCATAATAAATATCAAAGTCATAAAGACATTCATAACATATTCGGTTTAAATAAAGAATTTTCTCTTTTGTCACTGGTTGACTTTCATTCATCAATAAACTTATAATTTTCAACGAAGCAAATCGAAGATCATCATCATAACAAATACATAATTTTAATAGAATATCTTCACAATAATATGCTAAAAAGAAAAAATACATATCAAATGTTGAAATCGAATGAACAAAAAACTCACTTAAATGTTGTTTAACTGTTAATGAATGTAATGCTAATTGATAAAGTTCTTCAATAAAATAGTGACATTCGTAAGACATTGGATTGAATGACAAAAATAAACATAATTTTTCAAAATCTTTTATCATTGATAATAAATCAATTTGTTGATTTTGATTTGATCCATTAAATTCTTGTAAATATTCAAATGATATTTCCTTTATTTCAAATGATTCTTTAGAACATAGTAATACCGATTCATAAACTGATTGAATTACATTAATTAGATCGACAAAATTTTTATTTATATTTTTAAGGGAAGTTTTATTTGAAAAAATATCATTTTCAACAGGCATATTCTTCATAGCCTTTACTATTTCTTCATTGTAAAAGCTATTTTTATTTATTTATAGTTATAATGATTTCTTCGATATTGTGCAATCACCAATTACATGTATTTTTCTTCTCTCTACAAACGACTGAATCATTGCATACGTATATGTCAGATATTTTTCTTAATCTTATACTAGAAATTGAAATAAATTATATTTAAAAGGGTGTGGGTGCGAATGAGTGAATTTTAAGATGGCTGTACGGGCAGGCGTTGATGTGGGCCAAACCATATAAACCCAAACCCACAAAAAAAGGTTTTGAGTAATAATTACAAAGCTCTCGGGGTTTAGTTGGCATTACTTGAGACTTCGGAGCAAACCATCAAGGTATACTCTTGAACCTTAAAAGCTTTTTATAAGTTCATCAATAAACATCTTTTTTGTAGAACGTTCTTTGTGAATAAAAATCTCTGTGATTTACTCAGTTTCACTTCTATTTTGTGATTCATGAATAATTCTTTTACTTGCAATATTTGTATTTGAATATTAACTATGATGGCCAACATAGTGTCTCATATTGTTTTAAACCTTCTGAGCTTATAGAGTTGTTTGTCGATTGACAACGAATAAGAAAAGATATGGTGTTATTTAAAACACTCACAATCGATGTTCGCCATATCCGAGTTGAAACTATCAAAAAAGTGAAAAACTAAAAGTGACTGATAGCATCCATTTTCAGTATGAAGAGAGTCACCCGTTCATCTAGCTCAGTATTCGTTTTTGCTTGCTCGCAAAACAGACGCACCACACTTCAAAGTTTCGCTTGTTCTTACATTAACACTCGATCGGAAGAAAGAGTAAACAGAAGTAGCTGAAGAAAAAAGGGTGTGGGTGTGGGTGTAATCCTTCTCTCTTCACTCATATCCACACCCACGATCTCCAAAAACAAAGTGTTGTACTGAACCTTTTTGAAGTGCGATATTTGCTGAATATCCAGGCAGACATTTAATGATCACAGACGCGTTTAAATAATTTTTTTCCATTTATCTGTGGTTAACAGAAAAAAAAAATTTTCACTTGAAAACTTATACTATTGTTACTTTCCCAATAAGTATAGTGTTTCTGTTACCAGCGAGTAGGAAATGGCTAGTTTAACTAGTACAAGCTGCAGTAAACATGCGTGATTGAATATATTGAAATCACGAAACAACCACTAGTAAGTGTCGGCACTTACCGTCTATGAATAATAGCTAAATGATAATAACAATGGTTATGTGTTACTGTGGTTAAGAAGTACTCTTAAACTCATGTTGCATGCCTTTATAGAATTAATTTTAAAGAGTTTCGTTCGATTCAACAACAATTCATAAAATCCAATTTTTGTTTATTTAATATTGATGAAAAAAGAAAGCTAACATTTTCCTTTCCGCAATGAAATATCTACCCTGCAGTACGCATTTGTCTTTTATTCTTTTATTCAATTAGAAACTAATTACCATGATAATCTTTCTGTATAAGTTTTCAGTCTTAAATACTGATTTGTACAGTAAAATCGAATCTTTCAGAGTTAATTTGATATGAAAATTTGCATGATAAATGATTAACAGATAATAAATTAGCCCTAATAGAAGAGGTGTTTATGATGAAGTTGCACCACCAATGATTGCCCACAGTAGATATATTTAACGAAGAGAGAATAGTAACTTAGTTTTCATCATCAGAAGAGTTAGATAAAATATCAACACTTGAATCTATCGATGGTCATAGTGATGTATAGTTTTATTTTTAATAGTTTCATTGAAATAATAAGAAGATGAGCAGCTATTAAAATTATAAATACATGTGTATGGCATGCCCCTAGTTGGTCCCCCGTTAATTGATTCCGAATTCGTTCACACCAAATTCGTTCCCAATTATATTAAATGGTGCTTGATTTCAAGAAATATGAATTTCTAACGTAGTTATAGTATACGTAAAATAAGATAGAATTAAAAAATGTATAGAAACATCGCAGAGAAATATGTAAACTAGTATCAGAAGACAAATCATAATTTTAGATGACTAGTCTTAACAATTACTAAATCCATCTGACTAAGTTGTTCATCATAGAACTATGTTTACAAATAACAAATATCGATCAGTCAGCTGTAGACCATAACATCTATCTGCTTTACAAGCTGCCAGATTATAATATCCGATTGTCCTTACCACTGGCTGTGTAGACAGCAGAGCGAATAATGAACATTTCAATGTCAAATAGAGTGGGGACGATTTCGGAATCGAGCTTTGGGGGAAAAGTTCGGTTCAATTAAAAATGGGATACATTAAGACTAACCCAAGTGAACCCGAAATCATCCGGCAGGAAACGACTGGACTATTTTCCTTTGAATTCCGGTGAAATCCCTGTCGGACCCGGAGGCACTACAGAGAAAAAAGGTACATCTATTGATTTTTTCACTGCAGTGTTTGGTGAGACTTAATTGTAACATGAGAGTCTTTAATTTACCTATAATTATTAGTAAACAGAGAAACTATCTCAGAATGCATACAATCACTGAAATTTAGGTTTTGTCCAAAACCATCTTATACTCAAGAGGGAGCCACAATCTTTCGCATAGTCTTCACAAATTTCCTGCGACATTTTTTTTTTGAATGGATGAATACAATTACTTGCTTTCTGTGTGTAACATTTTTCTTGTTTAAATCTTTATTTCTTAATTCGAATTGATAGGTGGAAATAATTTCACAATCATGATACTTTTGCACCAATCAAACCGAAGGTGTATATTTGTCTATCATGACTTGCGCGTGAATAGATTTTCATCGCATTTTACTTGATTGCAAACTAATACTACACAAAATGTCTCTCTTCGGCGGAGCTTCGTCTCAGGCGCGTAGTAGGAATTTAGTTGAATTTAAAGCTGGCAAAATGAATCTTCGTGGAAACATGGTAAGCTATTAAAAGCAGAGCATTTTATTCTTTATATCTTTGAGTCATAGGTTTATCCAGATAAACGAAAAGGACTTCTTTATTTATATCAAGGCAATGATATGTTGATGCATTTATGTTGGAAAGATCGATCGAATAATTCAGCTGAAGACGATCTTGTCATATTTCCAGATGAAATTGAATTTAAAAAAGTGACACAAAATACAACAGGTAAACGAGAATAACAACGATTTTGTATGAGTTCGAAAAATATACATCTCAATTCTAGGACGAGTATTTATTTTAAAATGGAGAACTAATGCACGTAAATTATTTTTTTGGATGCAAGAACCAAAGAACGACAAAGATGACGAATTTTGTAAAAAGATAAATGAACTTGTATGTTGTTGTTTTCTTTTGGAAACGCTTATTGTATTTAATATATGTTTATTTTACTAGCTTAATCATCCACCAACACCTGGCTTTGGTGACGATAGCAGTGGCGCGGGTAGTAATCACTTGCTGCAACCACTTATGGAACGAATGGCTGGTGGTGCAGGTGGTATTGACCCAAGTGATTTATCCAATGTTCTTGGAAGTAAAACTCGATTATCTACTTGCTTTTGTTTTGTTCGAAATAAAATGATACTTTCTGATAGGCATGAATCCAAGAGATTTTGCATCCTTACTTTCTTCGTTTGGTGGTGGTAGTGGTGCTGCTGGCTTGATGCAAGGTCTTCATCGTAGTGGTAGATCTTCTAGTAGCTCACATCAACATACAGCTGGCTCTCGTCCAAATACAGCACCAGCTAGTACACATAGTGGAGGGACAGCAATTACATCAACAAGTCGTAGTAGTGGCTCGTCATCAAAACCACGTAATGGTGGAACAAGTTCATCATCATCTGCTGCAGCAGCTCCTAAAAATACTACTAGTGCAGCAGCAGCTGGTGGAACAAAAAATGGTTCTATTCAGATGGGTGCTCTGACAAGTGTTCTCGCTAATTTGGGTACTAGCACTACTGAAAGAACTACAGCAGCAGCATCTCCAGCTACTATTGACCTTTGTGATATAGTCAATAATGAAGTACGTTCGATAGAGTTACATGAATTTCGAAACAAGACTTATATTTTTCGTCTTGACTCGCCTAAAAACCAGATCTATACTGAAATGATTGAAAAAAATGGTTTTTAACTTTCTGCCGTCTTAAAAATATTAGGAATGAATCTAAGTCGTAGCTCAAGTGCATACAACTGTTTCATAAGAAGAGAATATAATCTTTTTCAATATAGGTTTCCTGATTAAACAAAGATTTACTTTTTCATAAAACTCCATACATAGAACTAAAGTACAAGTAATTTCTCTATCATCTACCGTAATATTGCTATATTCTACAAAAACATTAGCTTTGAGAGATATCTCTACTCAAAAGAACTCAGGCTGAATTTCTGATGTTAAAAAATTTTCATTCTAGAATTTAATTCCATTGTTAAGCAATAAAGACGTGCAAGAAAAAATACGTACTCATTTGCCTGAAGGTGCTACTCTACTCAATACAGAAAAAGAATTAAAAGAATCGATTCAAACACCGCAATTTAAACAAGCTGTAACCGCATTTAGGTCTGTTTAATAGACTAGCGTAATCTTTTTTTTTGT
The DNA here is from genome assembly GCA_905331475.1 of Rotaria socialis. Classification (NCBI taxonomy): domain Eukaryota; kingdom Metazoa; phylum Rotifera; class Eurotatoria; order Philodinida; family Philodinidae; genus Rotaria; species Rotaria socialis. The sequence continues at coordinate 172,300 of CAJNYU010002713.1, forward strand.
AATTAGTGCTTTTCCTGTTTGTATTAATTTAGCGTTGCACTTCAGTCACGTGAATTAGGACCTGTGCTCGTTCAATTTGGTTTTTCAGATGAAGTAATAAAAGCTGCTAATCAAGGTGATTTACAAGCTTTTGCGCAAGCATTAAAAAAACATTATAACAAATCATCCGATACTACAATGGATACAAGTTAATATCTTTATCCATCCTTATTCTAAAACGAATAGAAACAAAATATAACGTTATCATTATTTACTCTTTTTTTTCTAATTGCTACTATTAATTTATCCTTTTCTTTTTTTTATCTTGAATATAAATCGAGGACTCAATCTATTCAAGTATAGGTTTTAATATTTGTCTTGTGGTTTTTTTTGCCCGATCAAAACTCTACACTATCAACAAAAATAGTTTTCAAGAACTATGAAAATGAACAACAAATTTATGTTCTCTATTTTATGTGTCTAAACTAGTTAATATTAACACATCATCGATCGTCTGTTGATAATGGATTTTGACTAAAGTAAGTTTTACATAAAGACTCTGTTAAATGGTATTCACTATGTCAAGTGTTTTTACATCACTGAGATATTTGTCTAATTTTAATAAAGAAGACTAAACAAATATCTTTTGAGTCGAATTTCATCTAAAAGAAAACAATAAACTTCAGTACTTTGTTAACAGAAAAATCAGATCATATGTATGGTTGCCACAATCAGATAATAACCTGCTTTCACTGCGTCATTGCAAGATGTGTAACCTTTCTTTTGTTTGCAGTTTTTTCATTCTTAAGTTATTCATCAAATCAAGAGAAAAGAAGCTGTGCAACAAATTCGTGAATCAACTGTTAACAAAGAACAGTGATTTGATTACAACCTAATGTCAGAAGCCGGTTTGCTTTTCTTTTCATCGGTTACACATATAAATTTGTAGAAGAAGAGATTTGCTATTTTCATTTGAATTTCTTAATAATACTAATACATGACTGGTTCAACACGATCTGCTTATCAACGTAGACATTTTTGTATGCGGACAGTTCATCTTCTTGTTGCACATCCAATTTATTCGTGTTTGTTACTATTTATTATGTATTTACAAATCATGGATATCATACTTTATTTTAAAATACGTTCAAGAGGACCATTACATTCAAATACGATGATAGATAATGACACGAAATTGTTCAAATTTATTTCATTATCAGTCAAAGATATTATAGTTGGACATTTTGTAAGTGTTTTAACTTTAGAAGTAATTATTAATCTATCAAGAAAAGAGGCCACAAATTGAATACTTTCAATCCTCTACTCATTTATTACAAACTTTAAGCGTGTCCATAGAAAAATCTCAGGCCTATAGAAGAACGGTTTTCCTCTAAGATACTATTCCACTATATTTAGATTCTCTAGAATCTTTTGTTGCAAGTCAAATTTACATTAATTAAATTCTTGCTGATTCAATCGTGAGCGCCTTCTAAAATATCGTTGAGGTGTACTCGATCTTCTTCAAAGCGAGGACATCAAATAGTGTGAAACTACAGTTGATGTCGATCTGGAATGGCATTTAATTTTTTTCTTGAAAAATAACAAGGTGAAATGAACGCTCCACAATTCTCATAATTAAAAATAGTGTCACCAAGCTTGTTATCGAAAACTAGAACAGAGATTATACTCAAGTATTAAAACAATTTTATGAAATTATATTATTTTTATTCAAATGAATCGTTACCAAAGACACCGCTGATTTGAATTCAAAATAAGAAAGTTAAAAGAAATTTTCACCTTGTTTTTGTCCATTCTGTGTGTTATTTTAGCTTCAGGGGCAACTAATCTATATTGATTTTGATTCATTTTACGTGGACAAAACAAAACATTCTGTACCGTCAGAAACTAAGCATTAATTTTTTTACAAGGTTTCTACACGTAAACTTTAGTAATTAAACAAACAGTAGCTTATGGCATCTTTCTCCTTTGGAGCATTGATAATCATATATCCATTTTTATATTTAGACTCATTATATTCGATCTCCATTAGCTGAATTAATTGAATCTAAACTTCATTTTACCGATTATTTCCCATTTATATCAGCAAATGCCATATCATTTTTTCATTGTTGCTTATCCGTAATCTCAATAAGATTTTTTTCAAGTGATTCGTTATTAAAACGTCGTATTGGTGTTTTCATATTTGAATGTCGGAATTTTCTTGATTGCCTTGATGGTATTGTTTATCGTGCACATAAGAAAAATTCAGTTTCGAAATCTCATAATGAAAATCTTGGTTATTATGTGGATGGTTTAAGTGATGTGTTAGCTGGAATATGCCTTATGACCGGATGTTTACTTCATTTTTACAAACAACGACCCTTCCGACCCATAACAGATCAAATCAACCAAGCACCATCAAAATGTACTGACCGATCGAATGATTATGAAAGTGATGATACAGATTCCGTTATATTAAATATTGGGGACGAGCAAAATATACAAACAAGTGATGTTATAAGTAGCGATATAGTCGAAACAAAAAGAACAAAATTTATCACTCTAATTCTCTTTTCTTTACGCTATGCATTAGCAGGACTATTTTGGGATAAACATGTGATTATCTATGATCAGCTTTTAGATTCATATACAAATCAATCACGAAAACTAGTGAGTGACTATTTTATTATACTTAAAGATTCATTTGTTTTTTGAATAAAATTAGGAATTACAATTAACAATTCTACACTCACGGATAACTATATTAATGCTTTATTTATGGAGATATTTAGGTCCATTGAGTGTGCAAGATTATCTTGTAGTCGCTGTTTTCTTTGATCGAACATGGGTGTGTAATTGACTTAAAACATATAGATATATTTTTTCATTTTTTTTTTGTAGGAATTTATACAGAAAACAAGTAAACTTGGCTGGATATCTTTATTAACAGTCATATTTTTGACTGAACTACATATTAATTTGATTCAATCGTTGTTTTATATTTTTTGAATTGGCGAAATGAAGAATTATTCGTTTTGTTCTTGTTGTTGTAATATTGTTCAATAGATCTTATGCGAATAAATATCTATTTTTTTAAGTACATTGCACTTTCATATATAAATGAAATGAAAAACAAATATGTCCAGTATAATTTTAGACAATTCTAAAATGGAGAATAATGATTTAACTTTTTGGAAAAATTATCAGGCAGCTATGCAATGGATTCAAGGAAATACAAATAATTGTCCACCAACATTGATAACCAGCGAGTACGAGAATACGTTGAATGAAGAAGACAACAAAGCACTTGAATTTACAATTGATGATGATCTACTAGATTTTTATCGTCTCTCACGCGATCATAAGGCAAATCGAAGTTAGTACAGTACAGTTGTTTGATTTACAAAAAAATAATCCTTCTGAAATTGCCATTCTACAACAGTTCATTATTCACTATCGATCTCTTTAAAATGTTGATAGCTTTCTTTTCTTTTCGTATTTTAGAAACCGAAAAATCACAAGAGAAAAGCGACGCAGAACAATTTGAAATAATATCTGGCGAGCAAAGTAAGTAGTACAATCACAGCGCACTTCTCATTTGTTACTTCATAAAAATAACTCATAAGCTATGCACGCATCTTCTAGTGCGTCCCAGTATTCAATCTATAAGTAAATTGCCACCCTTGAATCGGTCAAAACTACGTCAACTAGAACTTGAATGGCTCTATGGTTCAGCAAATTCATCAAAAATTCATGCACGTGAAACACATCTCCAAATGGAATTCGATCAAATATTTGATAGAAAACAACCGTCTTATTTTCCAAGTCTACCCAATCGACTTCAATTAGATCCAGATTCGTTTAAACAACGTACTTCTTTTCCAACGATTACTATATTAAATGAAACTGCTTAGAAATTCTTTCTTTTTTCGTATCGCTGGTTGTAAAACAAATTGATTCATTTGATCTAAAATCGAGTAACAAAGCACTATTGCAGAATAGAGTTTCATAATTATACATAATTGCTCGAACGTACTACATAAATAGGCACGGAGAAAGAATTATAGGATTAATGCAATCAATAAAATGTTGAAAAATTGCTACTTTGTAAAGGCCTGTTCGAATAAACAAAATTTTGTTTTTAATACTTTTTCTGATTATAACAGTTATTTAGCAATGTCCTTCAATTACGTTTGAGTACAACTTATGTTTGTTGAATCTTATTCTATAGACGAGACTCCAATGAGAATAAATGTACCGACAATATAATGGGCTTGAATTCATACGTTCATCAATATTTTTTCTTCCACCAACAGAATAAAAGATGTCTTAATCATTTGCACTTTATTTTTCATAATTTTTTGCAGTCGCTATTACTAATCTTTTGTTTCTATCTTTTCCTCTGGCATATAAATCAAGAACTTCAATTAATCAACGATGGGCGTTAATAGTTGTCCAGTTGCTTTCATTCGAACCAGAAAGTTGAGAGAATCTAAAACTAATTTAATGGGAATTCTTATGAGTGAGTAGATGACTGTGTCTTGATGTTCGACTGAATCCGCGGAAAAAAAAGATCGCTTTCTCTCTACTCAATTCGAATTCACTGTGGAGAAATCTTTCACTTTATTATGAAATAGAAAAAAAGAAAAAACAATAAATCGCCGTACTTGGTAAATAGACAGATGTAAATCAGAAGTGTACCCGTGTGATGATCAAGGATAAAAATCATACGAGAATCACCTCATTTTTTTCAATCGGGTATTCTGAAAACTTCTATTTGTTTTTCTTCCTCTCCTTCTTCTTCGCTCTATGCGCTTCAATGGCTAGCGGAAGAAAGAGAACAACGAACAATTCGACTGTTAACAGTCGCTACATGAAAAACAGCTGATTATGGCCTGATGTCAAGGACTTTATGCTTTTCTTTTATTTACTTTAGCTTAACGTATAAAATTGCTGCAGAATATTTTCCTTCTATATAGTGTCTTCATTTGATGTTGTGAGTAACACCCGTAGATGGCTGTTGATATACGTAAAATAAATAACGGGGCTAGTTCAACGCGATCTGTTTATCAACATAGGCATTTGTGCATTCGCACATTTCATCTTCTTCGTGCATATCCAGCTTATTCATGCTTGCTACTATTTGTTGTATATTTACAAATCATGGATATGATACTTTATTGTAAAATACGTTCGCGAGGACCGCTACATGCAAATGCGCAGACAACCAGTGACACAAACTTAAAACTTTTTGCTTCATTACCAGTCAAAAGGATCATGGTGGGACAAATTGTAAGTGTTTTCTGTTTTGAATATGCACGAAAAGAAAGTCTTGTTGACATTATCGAATCGATACAAAACATTTATGTATTAATCATGCTATAGGCATTATATTAAACTGATGATCAAAGTTATTTTGTTAATTTCCGCGAAAGCTATGTATAGTACGAAGCAAAAGCGCAAACGCAATACTGCAGATTAGTACAATGGTAAATCAGAGCTATCTTTCACACCTGTATCTTGAAGTATTTGTGATTTGATTTTTCCACGCAGACTCATTTGATGTTAATACCCACAGATAGTCTATTTTAAATTAACTAAACAAAACTTTGAATTATTCTAGAAGTACAGCTTGTTTTATAGTTTTTCTTATTCGAAGTGAGAATATCAATGGTGATATTTCCGTTGGCTCGTGATACGATCTACGATTTATTCTCTGAGAAAAGTGTGTACGAAATAAATAGAATCGTCATTTGGCAGTGTCTAGAAAAATGTCCCCGTATGATGGTCTTTTGAGACAGTTGATTGAATCAGAAATTCTCGGAATTTTTTTAAAAATAGAGTCAATAAAAAAGCTTTTTTTCGATCAATAACGTAAAGAAAACGACGCTGTAATCAAACATTAGTAATGAATCAAAAGACTGTCTCTCTTTTAAACCTTCCGATCGAAGAAGTACCGATTTTTTTTATTTGACTTGTTGTCTCAGTTTGAGTCCTTGCAATCAACCAATAATAACAATATAAACAAAAATTAATTCTTTCTTTTACCTTGGGTATCATTTGACTGATTACAAAAACACTACCCATGTTGGGAAAACCGGAGTAAAACTGACGGTTTACCGAGGTTTTACCGCTCCGGTTACCAGCTCCCATCAACACAAATTTACCGCGGTTTACCGCCGGTATTTTTTGATTAACCGGTTCGCTGAGCGTCTATAAAAAATTGTTGCTAAAAGTCATTGATCGGGCTATTTTAGGCATCTTTTTTTCATATACAGTGGCTGCCAAAATTGTCCGACCGCATGTAAATTGGATTTTATTNACTAGCGGTTAACCGCGGTATTACCGCTCCGGTTACCGGCTCCCATTTCATACAAATTTACGGCTTTTCTAAAATTACCGCGGTTTACCGCAAAAATTGAAGCGGTATTCGCGACATGGGTAGTTTATCTAGTCTTGCTTATAGACAAATACAGATAATCATATTTGTTTTGAATATTTAGACTCAATATGTCCGATCTCCATTAGCTGAATATGTTGAATCCGACCTGTATTTTACTTCTTATTTCCCGTCCATATCACCAAATGCCATATCAATGTTTCATTGTTTTCTATCAATAATCTCAATAAAATTCTTTTCAAGTGATTCCTTACTGCAGCGACGCATCGGTGTTTTAATTTTTGAGTTTCGTAATTTTCTTGACTGTCTCGATGGTGTTGTTTTCCGCGCACGTATAAAAAATCTACGTTATAAATCCTATCGTGGCAATTTGGGTTATTATATGGATGGTATAACTGATGTATTAAGTGGGATATGTCTGATTGTTGGATGTTTACTTCATTTTTTTAAACAACGACCATTACGTTCAATAACCCATAAAATCAATCAAACATTATCAACCCGAATGAGCCGATCCAGTGATAATGAAAGTGAAGAAGCAGATTTAATTATCTTAAATTTGGATGATGAACAAAAACAACAATCAACCAATGGCATCAATAGTAATACATGCGAGACAAAAGCAAGAATAATTATTGCTTTAAGCATTTTGTCTGTACGATATGCATTAGCAGGAATGTTTTGGAATAGAGAGGTGCAAGCATACGAAGATTTACTAGATTCATATATAAATCAATCGCGAAGACAAGTAATAAGTTATTTTTAGTAGACTTACAGATTTGTTACCGTTTTTTTGAATGAAAATTTAGGATTTACAAATGACCATTCTTCATTCACCATTCACAATATTAATGTTTTATTTATGGAGATATTTAAGTGCGATAAGTGTTCAAGATTATCTTATCTTTGCTATTCTATTTGATCGAACATGGGTTTGTAATTGATTTAAAACATGTAGATATATTTTGTATCTTCTTTGCAGGAATTTATACAAAAAACAAATAAAATCGGTTGTCTATGTTTATCAATAACCATATTCGCAACTGAATTACATATCGATCAAATTCGATCTATACTGAATCTCTTTTGAATGAGAGAAATCAAAGATATTCGGCGAAATTGATAGTTTTCAATGTTTTCCAAGGACAAAAATGCTCATTTCTCTTGTACTATTGTTCGAAGAAAAATACCTATTATCCGTTCCAGAAGTCAAGGCAGCCGGTTGTGTTTTGAATAGCGTTTGATAGGAACAAGATAGAGACCTGCGGTTTTCACTATTTCATAGCCAAGATCCAGACGCATATGTTCATAAGCAATTTTCAGAGGCTCACTGGAAAACTACTCTGGATTTCTGGTAAGTGCATTCTACAAACTTGGAACCTGCTTCCTACTGTCCAAATGGAATTTTGATGGAGTTCACTTTTTGACCGGCTCCTGAGCGAGACCACAGGGGTGAATTTTCCGGCGAAAACAAAAGTTCGTGAAAGAATCGAAATATGTATTGGTCGGCTCAGTTTTTAATGCTGATTCCGAATGCGTAAGGAAATCTATAGACTTCTATAACACTTACCAGAAATCCAGAGTGGTTTTCCAGTGATCCTCTGAAAATTGCTTATGAACATATGCGTCTGTGTCTTGGCTATCAAACAGTGAAAACCGCAGGTCTCTATCTTGTTCCTATCAAACGTTATTCAAAAAAACAACCGACTGCCTTGACTTCTGGAACGAATAATAGTTATTTGTTTTTGTATCATGTACATTCACCACATATGTATAGAGTACAACGTCAAATAAAAGTCTTTCTATAAAAACAAACAATTGCCTAATGGATTCAAGGTAAACAAATTAACTATGTGCCAACATCGATAAAATAAAAGATAAAGAAAATAGCGTGATTTTACAATTAACGATGATTCCTTGACTTTTTATAATCGTCTCTCGCAAGTTTTTAACGCATTAGAAGTTATTACGAACTTCATTTTTTTATTATATTAAAAAATTTTCTACTAATTGTTCAGTTAATTCTCATACACGTTTGGCTGTACCATAATGTAAAGGAGTAGATATTACAACCAGACGTGGACTTCTAGCACAATCTTGACAATAAGCACCAGATTTATTTTCTAATTCAGGTGCTAATGCATGATGAAACTTATACATCGGAAGAATTTCAGGTCGAAACTAACTACGTCGTTAACAAGGGGAATGCTTTTCAATTTTGGGATTTTTCGGATTCAAAACCATCCTTTGCTAATCTACGAGTACCAGTACCAACACCAGCATTACAAATCAATACATGTAACGATGAATCTCTTTTTATATAATCTCCAGCAAATGATCGATTGATTCTAATGAATCCAGATGAAGTTCGATTAATTCTAATTTGTTCATTTTCCGTTGATTGTCGAAGGTCTTGAAGAACATTTTTACCTTTGATCATATCACGTCCCATGATGATGGCATGTACGCGTGCTGTTTCAAGTCCAATACCTTTTATGATAAATGACTAGCGATTATTTTCATATGTAGTTACTAATGAATTCGGCTTACCTGCGTACCCCCCGGAATCAAGACTGTTTTGTCTGTTAGATCAGCCTTGAAACATTGAACAACTTCTCATGCAATCGATTTTGCATGTAACATATCGACGTATTAATAAAGCCGATAAGCTTCACCTTTTATCTTTTGAATTGCGCCGAAATAACAGTAAAAAGGAAGGAGCAGAAATAAAGAGTGATGTTTTAAATACCGCGTGCATTTTATATTTGCTTTACTTTCATGTTTGATTTGATTGTATTCATTGTTGTTTAATGCATTGTAATCCATCATAATTCTAAAGGATTTCTTTCAAAATCGTGTACTTACATGAATCAAGAATGAAAATATTCATGCAAATAAAATTTCTTAAATATTATATAACGACAAATTTTAAAGTTTAGAAGCTTTCCTTTTTTTTTATTTATTTTATAGAAAAAGAAAACTTTTCTGTAAACTAATAGGATTTGGCAATTTTCATAAAAATCTTTCAGCTTGTTCGCAATTTTTTCCACTACTTGAGATTCAATAAAGAAAATCAGTCTTGTGGTAATAATTATATCCACATGCTCCGACACATTTCTCATCAAGTTTAACATGATTTCTCGTGCATATAAATTATGATACAAATATAATAAATTATTTATTCGTAATTGAAATCGAATTCATCGTTTTTTCTCTTTTAATATGGCAATGTTTGTCTTTGTTCAAGATCATATTCATTTGCTAACATACTTTACTTGCATTTATGAATATCAACTTTCAAAATAAAGTTATTAGAAGAAAAAAAAACATATTTACCAATGTTTCAACTTCTTTCGCATTATTAAATATAAACATGAGAACACTGTCGGAAGAGACATATCGGTCGTAGTTTTTGTTTTTCTTCTCTTATTACTATCTTTTAAAAGTAACAATGTGATATTGCAATATCATGTGATAAGGTATGTAATTTGCATGTTGATACATAAGTGTCGATTCATTTTCTATACACCTGTCTGTTGTTTCAAAGACCGGTATTACATTTTCGTATCGCTACCTGATACATAAGCGAAGATAACATTCATTTATATGTAAGGGCATAGAATTCTTTAGAAAATAAATTCTTCCATTGTTTATGTTGCATGCCTAATAATGAATTAGACAGTGATTTGAAAGGATGCTTGCGCTTCGGTTCTCTGTTTATCTAGGAAATCATTCATGAAGATCTGAAGGAAACAAATATGTAGTCTGAAGGATATACTGAGAATATTCCCTAGAGGCGTTTGCTCTTAATTATAAAGTTTATGTATTCCGGCCTTTGTTTTTTTTTTAGATTAACTGAGTGCAGTTAATAATATGGAGAGAGATGATGATGATGGGGGCAGCGATAATATTCAAACACCTAATACAAGTCGATCGAATAGCATTAATGAGGATGAAACAAGATTTTCGCCTCCAATTGCACCGATAAATGAATTAGAAACTCAATCTCCAGGTTATTTGCACACACAAAATTTATCTATTTAATCAACTGTAAGAAATGATATACATATATTTTTTTCTTAAAGAAATCGCTGATGAACAAATTAAACATATGCCAGAAACGCAGCTGTCAATTATATCAAGTTCTTCATCAAATTCTGATACAGATTTTGTTGCTATAAATAAAAGTGATTTTGATTCAGAAGTCGTAAGTGTTTTCTTTGTGTATTGCTGCTTGGCTGCTTCAGCTGATTGCTTTCATGCGCAGACATGTAACAAATGGGAAACAATCTGCTTCCCAACTACAGTCTCTTTTGTATAACTAATGTTTTACGAGTCCTCGAAGAATTTAAATGAGAATATGATAATGTTTTCTTATTTTATAACAAAACAAAAATTATGCATTGATTTATTTATCATCGCATCAGTGACCTTTCATGCTAAATATATATATAGGAACTACCGAAAAAAAAAATTAAAACCGGCTATTTCGTTCATCACACGTCAATGTCACGCTTAATGCGATTTTTTCCTCTTTATCCATTATCATTGTAGTTGACTGTAGGTTCTATTACGTGCATAAATATATATGTATAAATAAATATATGCTGCCAATGACTAATCAGTCATCAATGACTCTTGTCGTTGACGAAGGTATTTTAGTTAAAACACGAACGTGTAAATGATTGAAAAAAATTAATCGTTTTCTATTTTGACGAATATCATAATGTTTAACATGTTTAAAGTGAAGGATAAATGATTGACGGATTTATGGCGATACAGCGATATTTATTTCATTGGTATCTCTATACATATCAATTACACATAAAAAAATACGTCTCTGTCATTTGGCCAACATTTACCTATCTGATTAGATTACCCTCAAGCAAAGTGTACTAGTCAATAAATGAGCGAGAATGCGTATATGAAAAGGAAAAGAAAAAGAAAATATCCATCAATATTTTTCCTATGAATATGCCTTTCTTTCTTTTTCTTCATTCTTTCATCTGTTAATATGTCTCACAGATATAATAGTTGTACGCGACAAAGAATTATTGTCTGAGTTCCATGAAAGAAAGCCAGTTTTTATGTCGCAAGAAATGTGTGTATAAAAATACGTTAGCACAAAGCGTAGAGAATAAGAAGAAAAAGAGAATGTGTTTGACGGTTCTATAACCTACTACTGCTGCTGCTGTTGTTTTTTCTTCTTTCTCTTGGTTTGCTTGTTTATTGCTCGCCCGCAGTTTTTTCCGTGTTTCACACTCATCATCATTTTTTTTCGGTCCGACTTTTTCAGCTATTGTCAATTCTGCACTACTTTTTTTTCTCTCTTTTTTCTTTTCATTCTGTTCTTCGCGTTCTTTGCTTCTTTATCGCCATCCGTTTTCTTTGGTTCTTTTTCGCGTCGAATGCAAGAAAAATGTTCATCTGATCAATATGACGTCTGATGTCGAGGATCTCACCACGTTTTATGCCGAATTTCCCTCGATATTTGGAAACAATACATCATGTCCTATAGAACCGTCATACAATACTGTTGCAGCTGATGTTAATAAAAAACAATCTTATCAACCAATGTTTGGTTCATTTTTATTTGCCGATTCAGACCCGCTTAGTCGAGCAGCCTTTGCCGCTTCTTCATCGTCTTCGCCTATTGAAGTGCCAACAACTCAAGAACAAGTTATGGATGATCACGCTTTAACGAGTGAAAACAACGCCTCAAGTAGTATTCAAGATGCACCATCATTAGTCACGCCTGTGGAGCTTGCTGAGGACATCGATGACGATAATGACGAAGATGATTTTGATGGTATACCTATTCGCCATGCACCTGTAATGATGAATAAAAAATTAAATGACGATAATGAGCCAAATTGCAATCGACGAGATCATGATCAATCATTGGATGAATTTATTAATCATGTTGAAAATGCGCACAATGATTATGAACTTGAAGATGATTCATTTCTAAATGGTTTTTCTGATGAACAACATGATACAACTGCAATAGTGCCAACTTTATTTAAAGATATTCCTGATATCGATGATCCCAATGAACACGATGAAGATAATGACGATGGAATTCCTTTCGATCAGATGGATATGTACAATCAATCAGAATCTCTACGATCGTCGTCGCCTGATTCTCTATTGTCTTCATCACATTTACAAGATGAACAAGATGATGATATAAATATTGATGATGATAATGAAGTCACTAACTGGAATGATGATACTCTTCTTCGTACGAACTCGTCTAATATTAATGCACAAACTAATCAAACAGACCATCCGTTAATATTACGAATGCATCCAATGGATCAAGTCGATTTTATTGACTCATCTCGTAGTAATTCAAGATGTTCACACGTATCTTCACATTTAAGCTTTGGTTATAATGATCAAGCTCGAATATTTCGTAGTGATGATGATGAACTTGTCACATCCTCTGATAGTGATGATGATGATGATGATAATAATGATGATACAATTAATATTGATAGTAATTTATTCAATCAAAATGATAAAATGAATTTAGATAGCAATACATTCAATCAAGATGATAATGAAGATTTACGTCTAGAAGTGAATCTTGATGATCACCGATCAGTTTCTTCATTTAGTAAAAGTGATAGTGTACGTTCAGCATCACCCATTGCTCATGAAACACCTATTATTGATATTGATGATGATGATGATGATATTGATCAATCGAAAACTCTACAGATAGTTCCTATTACTTCTATGGACGATGATCATCATGCATCAAGTACTTTACAAGTAGCTCCTATGGCTGCTCTTGATGATGAAGATGAAAATGATGATTTCCAAACGTTTCAATCTGAACAACCAGTATTACCCATGATATCGTCAAATATAAACGGTCTATTCGAATTAATGCATGAACAACGAAAAACTGATATTGTTCATGATATTATTCATATGAGACATTTATTTGACGAAAATAATCATGATGATGAATTTATTGCTATTATGCATAATCCGAAAATATTCGAAGAAGTTTTATATGAACATGACGACGATAATAATAATAATAATAATAATAATAACAACGAACAAGCGGTAATCTTAAATAAATATTTATTTAATAATTTTCAAACGGTTGAGATTCTATTTTTCTTTTTCAATCAAAATAACATTTGTTTAAGTCAAGGATAAAACATAGTTTTCGTTTTCTTGCACTAAATTCTTCGATATGTTTCTTTCGGTCTTTTTTTTAAATATATATAGACAGAAAATCAACTATTAACACGACTTCTCTTAGTGCAAGACAGATTATATAATTGTAAGCTGATGGAAACTGTCATTATTATCTATATATGAGTTAACTAGGCGAAGAGAAATAACTCAATTTGTCTTTCTCTTGTTTGTCGTAGAATTCAGATTCAACCAAGCAAACAACTACTGTTACTGCTACCTTCCGGTCATCATCACAACTATCGGCTGGTAATCAAATTAAAAACGAACCGCTCGGCGAGCATCACCAAAATATACAACAACCATCTTCATTACTAGAGTTAGACAACAAAAAAATGCCGAGCTCTTCATTACATGCTTTATATAGAACAGCAACAACAACAACACCAACAGCAAATAATCCTTCTCCTGCGGCAGCTAATTACCTTAGCAAAGACGACAGCAACGACGATGTCGTCGTCAGCGGCGGCGACGGCGGCGGCGGCGGCGGCAAAGGAAAGAATAATGCGACTGCGAATGTCGTCAATACTGCTACTGACAATATTAACATAATACAAAGGAAAGAACAGTTGCAATCGCAGTCAACAAATAGTTTCGAAGTTGTTGCGAAACAATTTACAAACGTTGACAAATACGAACAAATCATGAGTACCGACAATGAATCAGATGACGATTCAGAATTAGCAAAAACACTTTCTCAGTTACATAATATAATTAATACTACTTCACCTAGAGAAGAAATTAATCGAATCGAACAGCAAATGTCATTGGACTCTTCAAGTACAAATCAAAATGGAATTTCTTCTGAGCTTCTATTTGAAAACATAATCACGAATGGAAATGAATCAGAATTATTAAACAAGAAAAACCGGCAAGATACTCCTATAATACTATCGTCTCCATATGTCAATGATACTGTAAAAAATTCCGACGAATCAAAAGAAGAAAGAGGCGAGAAAAAAAAAATTATTTTTCATAAAAATCATAATGATGATGATGATGATGGTAATGATCACGATATGCAAGGGGAAAAATATGAGAATGAAGGAGAAGGAGGAGAAGAAAAAACAACTACGTTTTTTTCTTTAACATCGACAACGTCTCATACTTTATTCAATAATGATTCACACTCCGTTGTCGCTTCTGTCGACCCTGATACATCCTCGTCGTCGTCTAACATTCTTTTATTATCATCAAACAAACTAAACGACAGCGCACCGGTTTTAACGAATCAATTAATTACCGACATTTTGCAAATATCAAATAAGAAATCAAATATGGACGATTTATCGAATGATGATCTTACTCAACTATCAACAACAAATTTATTTGATCCTTTTGCTCCGACGACAACAACAACGACAGATATGTTTGAGAATATTTTCACTGATGTAAAAACTGTTGATGAAAAAGAATTCAAAATGCAGCCAAACTCAAATGTTCCGTCAAAACAACCACTAGACAATTATAATTTCGATGATTTATGGAATCAATCCGTATCGCAGATTGTATCGTCGAGTAGTCAAGAAATTAAATCAGATACTAATTATGACGCGAATGCATTTTCATGGGATGCATTTTTAAATAATGATACTAATAATTTAAAAAAACTTAATCCATTTGATGATGAAAATGTTAATGACATTAGTAATACTATTTTACCACCTGCAAACATAACGTGGGAATCTTTATTTGGCGAAATGGAACCAGAAGATAATACAGATCTTAAGAATTTCTTAGACTGGATTATCAGTCATCTCGAAGAAAGTGAGCAAAGTCACGTTGAACCTACAATAACATATACTTCAACACAAAATCTTGAAAGTATTGTAAAAGATATTCAAATGTGTGCAATGCCCTTTGATCCAATCCCATCGCCACCATTACATGTTGATCATTCAGTTGCAAATCCATTGATTAATGCAATACATCATGAGTTATTTCCAATTAATGAGTTAGAACAGATGAACACAACCAATGAACAACCATCAATGATTATATACGAAGAAGATGAAGATGAAATTGAAGAAGAAGAAGAAGAAGAAGAAGAGGAAGAAGATAATGAATTATCACCAAATAATATTATCCTACAAAATGTTGTTGAAAAATTAGTTTCACATATTTTAACTTTAGCACTTGAACAAGTTAATCATGCTTATAATCAAATAGATCATTTTGTTGATCAAATATTATCCCAAGCAATATTTGAAGTCTACAATGAAGATAAAGATTCGTCGGAATCAGAAATCAATGATATGATACCAACAGAAAATCTTACTTCAATTATCAATGACCATGATTCAACAACAACAACAGCAACAACAGTTAAAGAGAAATTTGATCCCTCTGATGAAAAAATCGATAGTACTTGGATTCATCATTTTCAAACACCGAAAACCTCTGATGACTCATGGTTACCAAAAGCAGCAGAACACCATAATAACGTTGATCCTATGTCATTTTTCTCTAACACTTTTGATGAATCGGATTTATTTTCTTCGGCAAGTAATCCAACGAAACTAGACGATGATGAAGCAGGAACGCTCAGTGAATATCTACCTCCACCCATATTAACTGACACATCGAAAACTGCGATGGCTGTTAATAACATGATGAAATATACGTTAACAGCACCTGTCATAGATGACAGTGGCGATGACAGTTCGTTTCAAGAAGATTTCTTTAATTTACATAAGGTAATTAGCGTATTCAAATCTGTTTTTTTTTGTTTCTCAACTAATTGGAATAAATATTTTATCAAATACTATCAAGCGCATGGGTAAACTGATTAACCACATTGCTCTGTATCGTTTTTAGCTCATTTGCATATATACACTTGATTTAATACGTTATTTTTGTTCTCTATTTGCATGATGCTGATTTTCTTACATATATTTAGAATGAATCATCAACAGTCGAACATACAAAAATTAATGAAGAACCAATAAAAGCAGAAGACTCGGCAGTATGTCTTATTATTCGAATAATTAAAAGGATAAAAATAGAACTGTATAATTTTATTTTTCTAGCCAACCGAAACAAATGCCTTCGAAGTCGATGACGAGAATAATATCTTTTCACATAATGCACGTTCAGTGCAATTCGAAGCATTTGCTAGTGATCAACCTCTGGATACGTCAGAAATTGAATCAAAATTTTCTAATATAATTACCGAAATTAATAATGAAGTTGATGAGTCTTCACACCAATTAACAAATGACAATTCACCATGGATAACCGTTGACAATACATCTGAAACTATGCAAACCGATGGTCCAAATAAAGATGAACCATGGGAACTTGAAGATAGTACTGAAGAAAAACTTCCACCAACATTTACGAAAGCCAGTCAATTATCAGCAGCATTCAATGACAACGAATTTTCAACGACAGATAAATCTGATTTGCAACAGAACTTTTTCTCGGATTCATTTAATGCACTGACAGGCGTTGAAAATTGTGATAATTATTTTACTAAACAAAAATTAAATGGAAACACGGAAGAAACATTAGGAGAAAATACGCACATAGATATTAATAAAGAAAATCTGCCAATAGAAACAGCATTAAAAGGTAATGTTAGTGCATCAGAATCATCTGCAACTAGTGATTCCGATGTAATTGAAGTCAATGATATTACAACAGATTTTGAAACAATTAATGATCGTAATACTGATCCAATGCAAACAAGTTATGTCAATATCAATGAAACAGATATCAAAGTATGCATCGCCATCATTTCAAGTTCAGTTAAAAAAATGATTATTTTAAGGTTGAACGTCCTTCTGATTCAGTTGCAGTAGCACCACGTATGATGACGATTCAATCCGAAAGTGAAGATTTACCTCCCCCGTTACCTCCATTACCACCATTGAATGATAAATCAAGTATGTAGAAAAGAAATGTAGTTTCTCTTAAAGAAATTGATCTATACGTTTTATTAGATACTTCAAATAATAACATGCCATTAAAATCAGCAATTTCATCATCAAGTACAAATGCACAATATAGTAAAAAAAATTTACGCTCAGAATCAGAACTAACTCCTACTGCTCAAACTACGATTGATACAAAAGTTCGTAGTCAAACCGACATACAAACGGCTTTCCCATTTGAATCAGGTATTGTTATATTTACAATCTATATTTTGTTGATGATATTTGATGTCGTGGATATTGTTGATTGTTTAACGATGAAGAAGGAGAAAGATATTTATTATTGTTGTAATTTGATGAAATATCATGATAATGCGGATTATAAGGCGCTGATAAATTGACAGTTTTTGATTGAAGTAATGCCGTTGGTTGAACAACATTTGTTCGTCGTCGTTGTTGCTGTTGTTGTTGTTGTTGTTGTTGTATTACTGGTGGCATAGCGATGAGAACTGGTAGATTGTCTTTGCGAGGTTTTACTAATGGTATTTGACTTTTTTGTTTTTTATGTCGTTCATCAATTAACATTTTTAATTCGAAGATTTTCTTTCGAATATATTCATCTTTTAAATCACTAACAGTTAATAAACGACAAAGTTGCTCGAGATCGATAATTGATACTGGTTCTTGTTGAGATTGTTTTAATGGAATTTTATCAGAAGGTGATGTTGATTTTGAATTTTTCGTCTAAGAAGATGATAAATAGAATTAATAAAAATAAAGATTTTCTTTTTTTTAAAATTACTGTTGCTGGTGTTATAGGCTGATTTGATTCTTCTTTGGTTTCAAGATAATCGAGATATTCGAAAAGTTTTTCATCTTCACTTCTATTTGTTGTTAAAGTTGGTGTTTGAATCATTGATGGCAATGACTTAGTAGGAGGTGGTGTTTTAATAACCTGTTCAACTGGTTTTGTTGATGAAATATGTTCACTCACTGGACGTGGTTTAAGTTCATTTTGTTGTTGTTCAGTAAACCAGTTATTAGTTTTGTTCAAGTTATTGAGATTATCAACTGATGTTGTAGGAATTGTTGTTAGTGTTTTATTGATCATATCAGCTAGTGTTAAATTTGTTGATGGGTTTTCGTTTGCTGAAGAATTCATTTCATTGAATATAACATTATCCATCTCGCCATTTTCATCTTCATCAAATATACTTGAAATTTCATCATCATCTTCTGCGCCACCACCACCACCACCACCACCACCACCACCATCAATTTTCTCATCAGGAACCTGTGTATCGGCTGGTGATTTTTCAATACGTACATCAATTTGTTTCGATTTTGGTGTTGCATCAGGTTGTTTAACGGATATATTAATCATATAAGTTTCTTCGAACATACAACGAGATTTTGCTATTTTATCTTCAGCAGTCATTATGTCGTCTTTGATACAAACTGCTTTCTCAATATTTTCTTCTGCTTGACAGGTATGCATATAACCTCGTTGTACATCGTATGAACCATGTAAAAAAAATTTAAGCAATTCATCTTCACTACGAACATTCGTTGTTTCTAATATTGATTTTCGACAAACTGGAATAGGTTTATGATATGATGTTGAGATGAGAAGAGTATCGCTGGCCATTGGATACTACGATAGAATGTATCTTACGTTCGTTTGGTCACCAAGAAAAAAAAATGAATATAAACTCAAGAAGGAAGACGCATATTTGTATGAATAGTCATGGTCAATACAAAATCGATTGAAAGCTTCTTCATCATCATCATCATGCACATATAGTGAGCATCAGTGTGATGAAGCAAAGAACCTTGACCGATAACTGTTCACTCACTATCGCTGTTACGTAGTTCACACGCATACTCAATGATTGTATCGATGATGTGCATCGTATTCTCTCGTGAGCAAAAAGAAAATTTAAAGAATAAGAACATGATTTAGTTGTGAAGGTTACGGTTTTTTTTCACATAAAAAAAAATCACAGTCTAAAATTGAACTAATTTAATCGAATGCATATGGTATTGAACTAGCCGAATAAAATTCACGAGCCTCTTTTTCTCTAGCCAATGAGGCTGTCGCTGACATCGTTCTCATTTGCGATAAACATAATGGTTGAATTTCTGTTGGTTCAGATTCAGCTGAATCATATCTATCGAAACTAAAATAATGACGATTCGGCGGTGTATCTGATATTTTTTCAATTGAACCATTTTTAATAAATGTACAACTTTGTTGTCGTGTCATTTTTTCATTGATTGTTTCAATTTTCGGTGTCGAAGGCGTTGAAACCGGTACCAGCAATGCTGTAAACGGAATCGCATTAATACCATGACGACGACCGATAAGACTTGCTATAGCGCCGGATGATGATGGTGGTGGTGAATCACGTCTTGATAATAGGGATTTGATAAATTTTGGTGTTTTATGCGCATTATTTTCAATATTTGGTGCCGATGATGAATCCGGCGGCTGTTGGTTATAATAATCACCTTGAATAATACGATGTAATTCTGTAATAGATACCGGCGTATATAGCAGAGTAGGTCGACCACTGTGATAATACGCGGATGATGAACGACGACGATTGCCTTCTTTTCGATGTCGCGAGAAAACTAATTCAAAAACATGTAACATTATTCGAACGAGGCCAATCAGTAAAAGACATATAACAATAGGCGATATTCCCAGTAAAACCGCATATAATGCTCGACGTAGACATTCTTGCGAGCAATCTTCCATTGTATATTAATGAAAACAAAAAAAGAACTAGTGACTTTCTCGATAACGGCCAATGATTAATCGTACAAGCGAAAAAAAAGAGATTTACTTGCTAAACATTCCTTTTTGTTTTTATTTTCTGTGCGTAATCGAAATATAAACAATGAAATACTGGTAGAACTTTACTAAGTTTTAGAATATGCTAACGAAGTGTTAAAAACAAAAGAAAAAAGGCAATAATGATAATAATAACAAAAAACAACAACAGAGAACATATTGGAAATAGACAGAAACAGGATAGAAGAAGCCTAGCAGATAAGTTTCACATCAATAGGGATCTATCTATGATTATAACAGAGGGAGACAAAGAGAGAGGGAGAGAATTACAATTTAGCATGCGATGTTTCCATCGTTTATCTGTCTAGTAAATGATGACATACACGTTGATGGATGGCATAAAGCTGTATTTGTGTTCTGCATGATGAATCAAACGACTTGAGGAAACGCTTGTTGGTCGGAATCATCGATAGACGGATTTGAAACAACGAGGCATTGTTCAGAACATCGAACGATTTCTAATTGTCTTTTAAGTTGCCAATTTGAATAACAACGTGATGCTTGTATGCATACACTTAAACTAATGTATAATAAAATCGCTATAACTAAAGGTGTAAAACCAAGTAGTAAAGTTTTCTGTAGTGATGTATTATTATTAGTAGTAGTAGGTTCTGTTTGTTCGACTATATTTTTTCGTTCCTAAAAATATTGCAATAAAACAAAAAAAAAGAAAAGATTTAGTCTTATCGAATATGAAAAAGTAGAAAATTATTTTTACTTCAATAGCGATCATATAGTTGATATTTGACTAACTTTAAACAACTAATAATGACAAAATGAGATTTATTTTTCTTTGCATAAGAACTGGAATATTTATTTGTGCCCGTGTCTTTGACAGTTCAAATAAGCACATCGCAACTCAATCATATAATGAACGATGTGACTCTCTTCAAAGGACATGTTAATAAAAAAAAAATATAGCGGATCTCTACTATGCTTTCTTTTTCATCCGTTCATAAACATGAAGTCGTTCTCGTTGTATCTCGTTGACTAGAGAAGAGTGGGAAACGAGCGACCGACGAGCAATCAAGCGGTGGTAACGGGGTTTCCGACAAGAAACAGAGAGATAGAGAAAGATGAAACCAAAGAAAATATAACGAGCAAGAAAATATGTTCTTAATATTTGCTTTTGATGAGAAAGAACGGCCTTCTCTGAACAGTGCACAAATGAAATTAGTTACTGTGAATGTGCATACTCAAGATAATAAACAGATAGCGAAGAAAAGAAAGATTTATAACTGAAACATGTTTGCTATTGTGGTTACTATTCCAGGAAGTTCTGTCTCTTAATTTCCGTTTATTCACTTATCAATATGAGTAAATGTTTTGCTTATTAAGAAGAAAAAGCAAAGAAATATTTGCAACATCCGTAGATCTAATAATAATAGAATAATTTCTCTTATAGCTCTTCTTCGACCAAGCGCGAAAGATGATACTAATGTTGATTCCGATGAATTAGCTGGTGTAATTTCATGTTTGATTGATAATACTCCAGTTAATATTGACGCTAAAACGATTACTCCATTCAAGAACGTTATTAGTTCAGCAGGCAGATTAGACGAAGATAATCAAACGATTTTAATCGCTATCTATGGTTGTTGGTTACCCGATCATCGTCTTAGAGAATATCGTTATATTATGGATCAACTTTTCTAGTAAGATAATTATTATCAAATTTTTATAGATGCAAAAAAAACAAAATTTTAATCTATTTAGTTATGTTTATCATAAACTAGAACAACTAGTTACAAACGATTATGTTCTAATTTATTTTCATGGTGCAACACCAAAACATCGAACACCGGATTTAAAATTTCTGCGCAAATGTTATCAGATGATTAACTTTCGGTAGGGCACTATTTTTCTTGTTGAAAAATTTTATAATTATATTCGATTAGACTTCGAAAAAATCTTCGCTCAGTTTATGTTGTACATCCAACACGATGGCTTCGCACAATAATTGCGTTGTCTAGACCATTTTTCAGGTATGAATTTAGTTTCATTTGGATAAAATTTTAAGTTTTTTCTCTTTTATTAGTAAAAAATTCTATCATAAAATAAATTATTTATATACAGTTGCTGAACTTCAACGAGAATTTCCTCATAATAACCTTTCAATTCCTCCTATCATAGAACAGTAAGTTGTTGTTTTTTTTTAAACTCATTGAAACTATTCAAAACATATCTTCTTATAACAGAAATCATTGCGATGAGAAAAACACACATTTTCTCTTTGTCTAGATGACATATACATAAGTATCTATTTGCAACCATCAATAGGAAATAAAAAGGTAGCATATTGTTTTTGTCATTGATGTTGGGGGAAATCAAATTTGTTACTGTCTATTTTTTGTTTGTTTGTTTTACACAACTTATTGGTGATAGTGATTATATGTCTTCGTTCTTATTTGTTTTTTTTTGTCTTAACTTGCTTTTAGATATGAAGATACTTATCTTGCTCAATAAAGGAAAACCCGGATCTATAAATTATGGTAGAAAACAAAAATTAATATATCACCGTTGCGTTTAACTCATTGATTACAATGAATAACAAGCAATTCATTCACTTAGCTTTTCTTGTTCTTGTTGTTGACTCTTTATACTAATCAAAATGTTTTCGAGACTAAACACACTCAAAAGTTTTAATTTTTCCGAAGAAATCTTTAGAATTGTTTTGCTTCCTGTCGAGATAGTAAGGATTCATATGAATATATTTGCCCGGTCTCTATTCAGATATGATTCAAAACAGGCGAGAAGCAGAAGAAGAATATTTCGATGTTTTTGTTGATTTTTATAATGTAAGTATGAGTTTGCAAGAGATTTCGAAGTGAAAAACAAACCCGAACTTTTCATGCTTGACATTTTTCTCAACCCTATTTTACAATGAAACTGCTTATTATCCTTTTTATTTATTGTGTTCATTAAAGTTTGGTGTTTGCTTTCACTTATATTTAAAGTTTTTGTTTTTACTATGAAAAAATTCATAATTTGAAATTTTCTAGAACAGATTGGCTGTACTCTCAAAAATATGATCGTCACAATGCAAGTATAAAACGTTCTATTGCGCAATCAACATCTCCTCGTTCTACATTTACTGTTGAAGACGAATCTATTGCTTGAAAATTTTGATGATTAGTTGCGGCTATACCCGGTCTTTTTCGTATGGTTTTATTTTTCTTCTTGCTTTTTCTTCTCGTCTGTTTTTCTTTTCGTTGTGCAATAATGTGGTGCTGCGTTTTTTCTGTTTTTCTTGCGTACCGTACTTCTGCGTAGTGACAGTATATATTGTATATGTACATAGGCAAGAACGCTGTGCTTAGCAGTTAAAATTGTTCGTTATATTTCAAAACAAAAACCCCAAGCAAGATGAAGTGAAAATCAAAACATATTCGGAAGAAACAGGAATAAAACAGTGTGCTGCCTCGTTTTTATTTAAGCTGTTTGCTTTTTATTTGTTCTTAATCGATATATTTTGAAATACATATTTAACTAGTTCCTCATTTATTTCAAATGATATTTTATTTAAACTAGATTGCTGTTAAACCAATAAAATCTAATCTATTTATAATATGTTGAATTTCATCCAGCTACATCCGAGCAATTATCTCCCAAGAAGAATTCCTTTCATATGTGGCATCTTAAAAGTGATGCTTCCCAGAGTGAAGCTTTCTCATAAAAACAAAAAAAAAGAATTTCTTGAAGCATCTTTTGTACTCTTCTAAAGATATTCAATTCGCATATCTAGCTATGGAGCATTGGCAAGATGCTTTTCTATCGATTGCCATTATTTTCCATTCAGGATGTTATTATGCTGATAATAGCCTTCAATAATCCAGAACGATAGATGACATACTTCGATTAGAAATGTCCTATACGGTCGACCATAAGATGTTCTCATATTCTTCATTCTAGAAAAGATTAAGCATTTCTGTTTTTTCAATCAAAACGTAATATTCATTTTATCGAAAGATGAATTCATTTATTGTAACAGATCATAAAGCAAAAAAAATGATTTAGTTCTACACGATCTATCACAATAAAACTGTCATGTTTCTTATCGTAGTATATTATTCTTGACTCCCTCCAGTGCTGTTGTTATTTTTCTTTTACTCAACGACTGTCTGTTATGATGACTTTTTTAGCGCAATATTATCGATCATTGCAATAGCGACATTCAATTTAAGCAAAAACAAAACATTCGAGTGAGTCAAAATGAATAGCATACGAAAAAGTTACGTGACCTCGTTTCAATAAAATTTCAACTACGAAAGTAAATGTCGATTTGTTCCTCTTTAATTGTTGCTCTAATGCAAAATTTTACAATAGAAACCAATAAATTGCTCCATTGTTTGCTTGTTGATTTGGCTTGTTCTTTTTATTCTAAAAAATATGAGTGGAAGCGCCATGTAAAGAAAACACATTATTCATTTCTAATTTTTTTATGCTTTCTAATTTATGGCCTCACACTCGCATGACAAACTGTTGCTGTTGATTATCACAATATTACTTTAGTTATTCGATATCTTTCTATATGGAACTCGTTGATGATCAATCTAACAGAAAATACAATACACTGATACCCTGAGAAAAAAAAGTCACTAATTCATTTGTTTGACTAGTCTTAAGCAGAAATAACCTCGTACTGAGGGCTGATCACGATCGCTATTGATATTGAAGTATTAAAACCAAATAAAAAACAGGAGCGAAAACTGTTTGCATGTGTTTTTGTGTACTCAAGAAACAAAAAGAGTACACTATAGAATCGGTCAGTGTGTCCGGCCGTTTATTATATAGCTCTTCACAATTACATTCGATTGAGCTGAAATATTGTACACAGAATGATTTCATCAATATCTCAGTCGAATTCGAAGATGAGAGGGATCCGTCAAGAAATGGCTGAGCTATCGAAAAAATTGTCATTTTTGATCAGACCATCCCTGAGGGGGAGTACAGGGATTTTTCAAAAAGAAAATTTTTGTTTTCTAAATTATCCACAACATATATAAATCGACTCAGTTTTTAACGCTGATTCTGAATCTGATATTAGTCTTGAACTAAATCGTAGCTTTCTAACGAAATATCGCCTGAAAAACGTCTCAAGATGCACAAAAACTGCATTCAGAAATCAAATTGTCTAGTTTCTCATGATAATTTTGGTGTTCAGACATTCTAGAATGACTCATATGTCCCATGCACTTTTTGCAGTACACATAGCTCTCGGATGAAATCCGAAGTTTCCACATTTATTTCTTTTTCTTTTGAATAGCATTATTTGGTTGTATATTCCGTCATATGCTTTTGTTTTTCTTCACGTGACTTGTGAAAACAATTATTTCAAATTGCCGTGCCTGTTATGGCGAGAGTGACATGACTGTCATGAGACTCGAAGATATTTTCGAATAGCTTTTTTTAGTAGCTACGTTATCTATTCATGCTGATTTAAACTATAGTAATTATGAATGTATGAAATACTTTGTTACATGTTTCTTCGTAATTACGAGAGATAAAATCACGAAGAGAGAAAAACGATGCAACGCGTAGTTACGCTTAGCGATTTTTATAAATCACAAACTGATTTTGATCACAAAAAAACATGTCCAATACTGTAATCTTGAATAATCTCCCAGTAATTTCTTCTAGTTGAGAGAATGAATGACTAGCGTATATATATATATATATTTTTTTTTTAATCTTTAAAATCTGCTCAACGCAAACAAAAAGAATGCTGCACATCCATGATGAATAATGCACGTCTATGCGCATAAAAGTACTTTTTGACTATTAGCGATCTACTACATAGACATTCACCTTTACTAATATTCTTGTTTTTCTTTCTTTTATAATCATACGTAGAAAAAAGAAATGCAAGAATCAAGACAGACTCAACAAATCATAGAAGGCCTATAAAAAAATAATTTTTCGTTAATCGCTTACTTATCTAGAACGTTCTCAGTGCAAAAAATATATCTAGACATTTGAAAAGAATATAGAGTAAAAATTATTCGATTCATTCATTAATTGAATATTTTGTACTTTCGATGTGGAATAATGGAATTTGGAGTTTAGTATAGATATGATAAACTACTCATAATCTATTGCGCAGTGTTGATTCTAAGATAACAATTTGACCTTAGAGTTTATAACAAAAAAAAAGGAAATCGTTGCCGTGAAAATTAAAAGAAATCCAAATTACACATGTAATTAAATATATCTGACGGAAATTCATCTGATCACATCCATAATTTCAATTAATAGATACACCTACATTATGACATGAAGCAGATTTAGATTTATACAGATTGTTCACATCCAAAAGAAAAGAAACACAAGGTCTTTCGCAATTGTGTGAAAACGACCGTGTGCCCTCGTCTACGATGAAAATACAGCCCTACGCGGCCATAAACGATAAGAATACGACAATCGGACTTTTTTTTGCTTCGCTTATTGCCATGAGTAAATTTACTTTTGATCACTAACGACTACATACGCAATAATTTCGTACACCTCCGTAAAGTCTGATCTTAAGGAGAACAAAGAACCGTTGGCATTGATTGTTTCTCTCCTTCAACGATTGCATGTTCTATTTTTTTTTGATGACGTATAAGCTGATTCATAGACTGTATCATTGTGAACGAAACTAGATGCAGTTTCGTTTTCAAAGATGTTGAATGAAACATGGACCATAAATTTTTAATGTGTTTTATTCAAGAGTACAAGTAAATATTGACTACTTTTTCTTCAGTTTCTCTTTCTGTTGACCTGGTTAGTCGTATGATAAAAAAAAAAGAAGAAGAGGAGAAAGAGAGAATACGTGTATGTAATAGATAAATGCATTTATACACACGACGCCTTCATCCGTTTGCTTTCATAACTTCGAAATAAAAGAAAAAGTATACACAATGGCGACTGTCGCTGAGAATCGCTATGGCAAAGAAGGTGTGCGCCTTGTACGAGTGCATCGTTCCCCATACAATGGAAATACGTTCGATGAATGGACAGTACGTGTTCTCCTCGAAGGTGATTTTGATAGCAGCTATACTGAAGCTGATAATTCCAAATTATTGCCAACAGATACAATGAAAAATACTGGTAATGATTTTTTTTAATGAAACAAATAAATGAGTCGGGCTGTCTTCTTTTTTGAAATATTTCAGTTTATTATTTGGCTCAACGTACACGTGCCACAGCAATAGAAGATTTCGCAAAAGAACTTGTTGATTATTTAATTAAACATCATTCTCAAATATCGGCTGTTAACGTTGATGTTGATCGTAAATCGTGGACAAATATTGTGACATCAAATAATGTTCGTCATCCAACAGCATTCACCCAAGGAAGCAATGAAGTACAATTTACAAATGTTAGACGTCCAAGACATGGCAATTTTACCATTGCATCTGGCTTGAGAGATTTGAAGGTAATGAAAACGGCTGACTCAAATTTTGTTCGATTCTACAGAGATAAGTTAACAACGTTGGCTGATTCAACTGATCGTCTTTTCGGCACAAGTGTTCTTGCTACTTGGACATTTGAGGATGCATCAGCAATCACGGATTACGAGAAAACTCGTCAACAAATTCGCTCATTAATGCTTGATTTATTTGCTGCACATCAATCGGAAAGTGTTCAACATACATTATATGCTATGGGTAAACTTGTTTTAGATAGTGTAAAATCAGTCAATAAAATTCAATTAACCATGCCAAATCTTCATTGTTTACCGGTTGATTTAAGTCGTTTTGGTGAAGAAAATAAAAATGAAATATTCATGCCTATTGACGAACCTCATGGCTATATACAATGTGCATTAACAAGACCGCCGCCAAAAGCAGCACTTTCATCGAAACTTTAAAATTGACTGCCTTTTTTTTCTCCATCATTGTGATTCGATCACTTTTCTCTTTTATTAACTAACAGAAGGTTTTTTTTTCCTCTCTGATTTCAATAAATTTTTTAGATGGCTAAAACTTTAACTACACATATTCTTGATTTATCATGTGGCCGACCAGCTTGTCATGTACCGGTTCGAGTAGAAAATTTCATCAGTGAGGAATGGATACCAATATCAACAACAGCAAAAACGAATGATGATGGTCGTGCATTAGATTTAGTTCCTACGGACAAATGGCAACCAGGTCGATGGCGTATTATATTCGATGTTGAATCTTATATGGCTGATGGATTTTTTCCTTCTGTTACTATTGAATTTCGTACGACAGATACAGCTCATTATCATGTACCATTGTTACTTAATAAATTTGGTTATAGTACTTATCGCGGATCATAAAATATCTGTGTTGAATGATCCCTGTTTGCTTATTTTTCTTTTATTAATAAAACATAGCACATTACACATTAATAATGAGTTTTTTTATGCGATTCTGTCCACATTTCGAATGCTTTTGATTCCTGTTTAAGTAGTTGAGTAATACCAACACGTCTTTCATGTAATTCACGTGCTAATTCTTCGTAGATAAAATGATCATCGAAACCAACTAGAAAAAAAACGAAAGATAGAACAATTATTTTAAGCATTTTCACATCTCAACATCAATCCTACTATCTTTAGCGTCATGTTTTGATTGCGCAAAATAAATATGATCAATATGCGCCCAATAAATAGCACCTAAGCACATGGGACAAGGTTCACATGAAGTGTAAATAACACAACCTTCGAGATTATGTGTTTCTAATTTTTCCGAAGCAAGTCGGATTGTCATGATTTCAGCATGTGCTGTCGGATCGTGTGCTGGAACAACTCTATTAGCACCTTGAGCAATAATTTTACCGTCTTTACAAATTACCGCTAAATACAAAAACACATTATTCTAGAATAATGCATAAATCTAAAGAAATAAAACTCACCACCAAAAGGTCCCCCAAGACCATGCTCAACATTATCCTCTGCTAACTAAAAACAAGAATACACAGTTTAATCGATAAACTAAATTCCATCTCTGTCGTCTTACTTTAATAGCCATACGAAGGAAATTTACATGTTCCGTTCGTTCATTTTCAGCAACATTCGTCTCAACAAACATGCCATGTTCTTCCATGGTTATGATTAAACTTATGAAGTCTGAAATATTGTTTTTAGAAAAAAAGAAGAAACAAAACTCTGAAGAAATTACTTATTCGTTCAATACTACTCGGTGGGGGATTAGGCTTTTAAAGAAATAGTAACTGTTTTAACTCAATAAACCACGTAATACTCTAAGAATCCAGGTAACTAACAAACATACCCATTTTGAATTACAAAAAAAAAAAACTATTTCCATTGGCAATTTTTCAATGCATCATCATCTCAAGGTATTCTTTCATACAAATATAATAGGTGTTGACACACCCTTACGAATATGTGTCGTTAAAATTAACAACGATAAGTAGAATTACAAACACAACGTTTTTATTTTACCCTTAATCATGTGCCCAACGTATTGATTCAAAAGATAAATGATAAAGAGATGAAAAGACTGTCTCTTTTTTTTTTTGCAAACGCGATGCTTTTTCTTATCGTTACTACCCCGGTCGAAGAAAACGACCAGTAAACGGTCGTATACGATACAAATACGGCCCGTTTCACGTGCCGCAGTTTCCCCGTACAACAGGGGCAGTAATATGGCCGTATGTTCTATAGAATACGATAATATTACGCCGGCTTTAACAGGTTTTACGGCTGATATACGGTGCCTAAGTATGGCCGTAATACTGCCCCTGTTAAAACGCCTTAATTCGGCTTAAAACGGCCGTTTTTACGACGGAATACGATGCAAAAACGACCGTTTACGGCAATGTTATGCCGGTTTACGGTGGTCCGTTTTGATCGACCTGGGTACATTCAATTCATAAATAACTTCAGGCATTATTTAGTTTGTACAAGAAAAAACAACTTTTAACTAAAATAATAAGAACACGAGAAGAAAATAAACATACTAACTATTCACATTTAATAATAATAAGCAAAACTTCAATCGTGATTGGAGAACATCATCAATATTCTTCTATATTATTGGCATATGCACATGCATGAATGGGAAATAAATACAGCTGAATAATCGCCAACATTGCATTGAAGATAACAGTAATGTGTGAGATAGATATCATCCGACGAAAAAACAAAATGGCCAATTAATTATATCTGAATCATCATTATGGTTTATCAAAGAACATTCCACAGAAACAAATAATATAAAATCAGCATCATTTCTACTCAATTTCTTTTCTATTAAAATTTCCATACCGACATGACGAGCTTTTTCAAGATTTTAAATAGCATGTTTCGAAATCTAACTTATTATTTCATAAACTTCATTATGACTCACTCATAGACTTATTTTTTAATGATGCATGCTATGTAAAAAATCTAAAAGCATTACTTTTTTTCTTCTATACATATAGAAGTAAATTTCTTTTTGTTTGATTCTAATTGAATCTACTTCGCATTGATGATGATAGAAAATAGTTTTTTGTAAGAAAAAGCATAATTTAGGAATGCCGTTTTTCTACAATTAATGTTTTATAATTAATCACATGTCTTAAATATTGTATTTGGTACTATTTTGGGTGACTATTATTATGTTAATTTTTCGTTGCCATAGAATTTGCTACCGAGTTTGATTAAACACAAATGAAATCCATCTTAAATTTGAGACCAATTTATTTGGAATTAACAAAAATATAAACACGCACATTTACAAGTTTACATCTGCAAGTGAATTTCAGAATGTCCCTCATAAGTGCATCGTCAAAATTTTATTTGTTCAATACACTTGAGAAATGTACAATCATTCTTGTTTTTGTTTTGGAATTTAAATACATGGATTTATTGTAAATGATTGATCTATTGTTAGTGATCACTTATCATTAACGGTCGAAAAATGCAATTAAAATAAATAACTGTTTCAAGTACTGTTTTACAATCTTCCTTTTTCACTTGATTTCAACTCATGTTAATAATGTAGATTTCTTTCTTTCTCTTTTTTACTTAAGAAGAAAAAAAAGAACAAGCTGTTAAGCCCCCGCCCTCAGATCTGAGTCGTCATTTAGAAAGGTTCGTTTGAGCTGAAATTTTCAGGGATGACTGATCTTTATTAGAAACAGCCGTGATAAAGATTTCAGCTCGATATATTGAACTGAGTCGAACATATGGCTTATTTACATACGAATTATGGTCACAAGAAGAATCCCTAAGGCTCTGCCAGTATGAGAGTTATAAAAGTCGCGCTTGTTTTAAATTAAAACCAGCATCAATACGCAACTTTTGTCAGAGCGGAACTTTAAAATTTGCTTTAATTCGTTTTTTGCAAGTATTTTACTGAAATAGGGGTCAAAATTTAGCTAAAAGTGGCCACCTGTTGGTATAGAATCAAATATAAAAAATCTGTTCGGACAAGATTTTACTTACACTTGAAGCTTCAAAATTAAAAAAAAAATGATCTGATATCACTTGAAACTAGTTTCATCTTTTTTTGTTTAAACTCGAAAAAGGATCTCTATGCTATATTTTTACACTGAACCTTTTCGATGATGCTATGAATGATATCAACTCGTTCCACCTATAAACGAGCGTTGCTATTAGCTCTATTCTTTCAACTGACGCGCCTATACTTATGAATATGAAATGAAAGTTATTAACCTAATAAACATAACCTAACATTGATTTTAACTCTTTCAATTGAATGGAATCGATAGAACTATCGTTTTTGCACATATTCATTGTATGTCTTCTTTTTTGAACTGATTTCTTTAATTACAAGACAGCGATCTGTGAAGCAAGGTAAAAAAGATCGTCGTCGGGTCGGGAACTGCCACTTTTTTATTCGGAGAACATTTTTATGGAAAGCAAACCTCATATTCGTGACCAGCGCACTGAATAAGCTATGCCTAGATCAAATTCCGAAAAAAAAGAAAACAAATTGGTTTTCGGGAAGGTGACCAAGGCAAAATGATTTTACAAAAAAATTATTTTTCCATAAAAAGTACAGTATTTTGTTCAAAATTTTATACTGATTCCAACCATGTAACTATTTTTTAAGAAAACAGTTCGATCAAAAAATGACGTTACTGCCATTCGTCTTTTCTCGAAAAAGAAGGCAGTACGGTTTAGTATTTTTTCGATAATTCTCTTAAAATCGGACCTATTTTGAAAAACCTATATATATTCTGAAAGAGGAGACTTTGAGGCATCTATCTATGATAAAAACTCAAACTTTAATCTTTCGAAAAAATCGACTCTTTTTGAACGCGGGGGGGGGGAACCTTAATTGTATGAAATGTTAATTGTTGTCGGCA